>JAJOZX010003148.1:450000-543251 GCA_023014485.1 Bathynomus jamesi
TATGCAAAAACTGTCACTTTTATGTTTTCGTTTCAGTGATGGAGCGATGTTCACTTTTCCAGGGTTCATAAATACTGACGTAGATTATCAAATCAGACTTAAGTAACGCGCGGGAGACAGAGTAATTATAAACATGGAAGAGGCGACATGGGCGTATACGCATTTATTAAAAAGAAGAATTAATTATATTATATAAAAGTATGGAGGAGCAGATGTACCAAAACGTCTTACTTTTTTGTTCGTCTATACGACAAAAGAACGCATAACGTTTTAACGCGTCTTCAGCCCAAAACCCGTTCTGTACTGAGTGAGCATTCAAAACATTAATTAAAACTGGAAAACCATTAACGGATCATGGCTCACTTTTGCGCGGATCTTCGAGTATAAACCGCGCATTCCAGTCTCCAAATAGAAACGAAGAATATTTAAGAATAGAAGTCATTTTACAGTTGTTCTTTCGTTTCTTGAACGATAAAAGACTAAAGAAACGTCTTTGCCACTTCATTAACGTTCTTTATTCGCTCTTTTGTACTCTTAATGAATTGTGAAAGTGAACGAACAATCACGAGGTCGAGGCGAATCTGTCTACCTTGTAAATGAAGTCATATACACTCTCTACACAACGAACCACTCTCATATATATATATATATATATATATATATATATATATATATATATATATATATATATATATATATATATATATATATATGTCAGGGATTCCAGAAACTAGCACAACACTCAGACTGACGAACGCAGCCCACTGTTCTATAACGCCTGTATTATTATTACCAGTGTCATCGGGGTTCGAACCCTCGACCTCAGGGGCTACGTCGAATCCACATAACACCGCTTCCCGTTGATCAGCGAAGTTAAGCGACATTGGGTCGGATTGTAGTTGGATGGGAGACCGTCCTCTACGTCCTGACTATGTAGTGACCTGCGGTTCGGACTCCATATAAAGCTGTAGGTCCCCTCCGTCATATGAGCCTAGATGCTGCGAAGGAGCGAAGGAGGTTAAATAACTCCATCATTACCCCTCGATGTCAGTATCTTCCCTTAGCTTATAGGGAAAAGGTGTTACTAATATATATATATATATATATATATATATATATATATATCCTACAACATGACATTGTAAAAAAGATGTTAAAAATAAAAGTCTGTACAAAGAACAAAGAAAAGAGGTGAATTCTCAAAGGATTAATTAAATCCTGATCATGGTTGGGCATTAACTAAACTATTCATTAGATTTAATAGTCCACGTTTAATTGATCAAAGGTCAGGTCATGTAGGGTCATTTATCAAAAAGGGTCACGACCAACATTCAGTAGCAGATTGGAGCAAATAGAAACGATACAAAAAGGAGGATATATATATATATATATATATATATATATATATATATATATATATATATGGGAGAGTTGGATGAAACATCGTACTTCTGGGTAAACAAGCACACAAGCTTTATCGTGCCCACTTTAAATTATTAGGGGTGATTGTTTTTTAATGTTAACTGTTCATGTACGAATCGTTTTCTCCCAAAGGAGAGAAAGTTTTACCTCACAATTTGGGTAAAACGGGTTATTTGTTAAAAATTGTAGTTAAAATAGGTGTTTACAGAAAAACAAGTAATGCTTTGTATGTTTTATTTCAAACTAAATAACATTTTAGTGTCAAAAAACTTTAATAGGCCTACATAAAAGTAACGAGTCTTATAGACAGTAAAATAATAAAATTCAGAGCTGGGCACTTGCGTTTTTTTGCGCGTTTTTTTGCGGTACTGCGGTACTGCGGTACTACTACCGCACTACCAAACCGGTACCGCATAACGCAGTACCGCAAAGGATCGCTGAAAGTACAGCAGTACCGCTACCGCATTCAAATTTCCCGCGGTACTTTCCGCGGTACCGACCAACACGGTAGTACCGCAGTACCGCAGTATCGCAAAAAAAAACGCAAGTGCCCAGCTCTGCAAGTTGAAGTTATAGTTAATGAGACCAGCAAGCTACTCGCAAATTTCGCAAAGAACAAATTCATACAACTCCAAAAATGCTGTATTTTCTGCTGCGCACACAAAAATTGTACGGTTTCCACCTCCATACCGAGGTCAAATGGTTGAGCAATTAGTAACTGCATTCACAACTACATAGAAACACCAGCCGAACAGAAAAGGCAGGTACCCTGTTTTACCCTTCCGCCTCATTTCACCCCTTTCCCATATATATATAATGAATTTCACACCTAAACACGTGAAATGAATGAATGATGCAAATCCACAAGGAAAAAGAAAAAATTATTTTAAGGCCTTTCGTGTATTCAACAATACACCTCGGCATTCCTTGAAGAAGTGTATTGCTGAATACACGAAAGCCCTTGAAATAACTTTCTCTTTCCTTGTGGATTTATATATATATATATATATATATATATATATATATATATATATATATATATATATACACAGGGTGTTTCAGGTCGACCCTAGAAATATGGAAATTGGAAATTGGCTGAATTTGTAGTTTGTATTTGGTATTTGGTATTTGAAGTTTGTCATCGTAATTCCGCCAATTTCCATATTTCTAGGGTCGACCTGAAACACCCTGTATATATATATATATATATATATATATATGTACTTACTTTGTGTGGCTTCGAACGACGGTTCAGGATCGACCTGCGGTCGACCCCTCTGCAGCATCTCGTCTCATATATATATATATATATATATATATATATATAATATATATATATATATATATATATATATATATATATATATATTATACTGTGCAGATTGTCGGAAAGAATGCATAAATATAAAGAAAAAATAGAAAAAAAAACAGAGTATGTATATGCATATTCCTGATTTTTGTGCATGGTTATCCTACCAATAGCAACATATTGTGGGCACAATAAATCATGCACGACCATTTACCATGTAGAAGGGTTCTGAAAGGTTCGCATATAATTTTGGTGAAACGATAAATTGAACAATTTACGATATAAATTTCGTTGACTGAAATATTGATTATAGCTTTACATGCCTCAAACTGTTCTTTCTAAGTAGCTATCATCTAATGAGACGGTACAAAACGTGCTAAGTATCATGACTGAGACATATTGTACAGTACCAAGAACGAATATCCCTATTAACCGGTGTACCGTATGAAAGACGACACAGAGAGAAGGCGCTATTCTCACGATATATTTAGTTTAAAAGAAGTAAGTTAACTGGTATGGTCACGATAACCTACGAAAAATCATTTTAATGTTCCCTTCAATTCATGTCCGTTTTATTTTAACCAAATAAAGAAGTCTTTCCTTCCTTGTTATAAAAGTAAGTGATACGATACATGGTACTTGTAGGTTATTCCCCCCCACCCCCCACCAATTTTGACAGAATATTTTCGTTAAAACTAACGAAAATATCACGACTTAACCTAACCAATTATTATCAAGGGCGTACAGTTGAGCTATTAGTAAATAGTAAATACTATTCCAGAAACAAACAATGTTATAATTAATAATAATCAACTGTACGCCCTTGATAATTGGTTAGGTTAAGTCGTGATATTTTCGTTAGTTTTAACGAAAATATTCTGTCAAAATTGGTGGGGGGAGACAACCTACAAGTACCCGATACATACTTGCACATACGTTAACAATTGCAGAAAATTTTCAAAACTGCAACATAATGTCTGTTTAAAGTGACCAGATTTGTTTATTAAGTTAAAAGCGGGACATATCCCGAACCCCCCACTGGGGGTCCAGTAGGGGGTAGGAGGTGTCCCCCTGCCGTGGTTGAGAAAATTTTGGGAGCAAGTGTAGTTTACGTCCCCCTGGCGCAAAAGGGAACACAAACTACACTAGGTCAAAGTTGGAAACGTAAACTACACTAGAATCTTTAGGAGACATTTTTTAAATGAATCCATCAAATAAAACGTTAAAACTAACGAAAATATTACGACTTGGTTAGGTTAAGTAATATTTGGTCTCGTAAGCAGATATTTCAATGTTAATTTCAGCAACTGTCCCGCCGAAAATCGGGACTCTGCTCACTTTCTGTCTGTTGCATAATATTATATTGATATTTGGTTAGTTTTCCTTCCACCATACAACAATGAAATCCGAATTTCTACCATTATCACTGAAAATTCCTTATTGTTCCGCGGTAAACTTGAGAAATTTCCGTTTCTATGATGTAAATTTTTCTCTCAGTGTAATGGAATTATTACAGCTAACAACATCTGATCGACTTCACATAAAATCGACAAGTTATTGTGAGTTAATCTAAGTTAGAATAGTTTAGGTTAGCGTAGATTAAGTTAGCATGAGTTAGTTAGGGTGTTAGATTAAGTTAATTTTTTAGTGTGGACGTTGTTTTGTCGACCAAATGGGTATAGGTTATAGGTCCCAATTATTTATTGATGGGGAATTTATATCGAAATATAATCACGAATTTCTTCTTTAAAGTTTGCAGATATTCAATTATCACATGAATGGCATTCATGTAATCTGACCTGCTTAATGGTAAAGAGAAATAAATGTGGATATAGCCTATGTACACTATGCTACATAAGGGCCTATAGATCCTAAGATTACAGTACACTTCTCCCCACTTCTCTGACCTTAGACTCGCTAGCGTTGAAATAGTGAACTAGGAGGTATGAACCCCTTTACTACTGTTAACCTAATTACTGCATCAAACGATATATCTGTACTGTAAAAATCTGTTTTAAGTTAAAGCATATTTCTAAACAAATATTTTTTCCATATTTTAAATACGTTTAAGGTGAAACATGTTTTAAGTTCCGACCTATTTCTGAACATGTTTAGAGATTTTACGTTTGATATAATGATACGATATGATCCATATGAGATAAAAAGTAAATGAAAGATAGGGATTCAATTTCAGAGCTTTACTGATCGAAAAGAATTATTTTCATGAAGAAAACATTTAAAAATATTACACCATAAATTTACTTGACTAAATTTAACGAAAGTTATTCATAGTTTGTTCGGTGGCCATGCGGCAACACTGCTTCCTGTTAGATTGTTAGATTAACGAGGCTAAGTAACGTTGAGTCCGTTGAACTTTGTTCTGTAGTTGGATGATCCTCCGAGGTTCGGATGATGAACAACAGACCCAATGTCTTTTAACATCGCCGATCTACGAGGAACAGAATAGCGAAATGACCACAATTTACGCCCAGGTATGTTTGATTTGTGAATTGCCTCTCTTAGCTCTCTTAGGAATATAAAACCTTATTTTCTAGAAGAACAATAACAAGGTCTACCTTTTTTACCCATTTCGTTTCATTTAATATTATCTATTAAATAGGCGTTCGTTAAGTTCTACCTCGTTCACAAAACTTGAAAAGTTAATCACACTTTGTTTACGCTGATCCGAAGGTCTCGCGGCGACTGCGACCTATAAAAATTAAGAGTAATTAAACGAAGGACAAAGATCTGCAGAAAGGAAAAATAAACTCAGTTATCGTCATCATTTGCGTGAAAGTTGCCCAAACAAAGCGGGTAACGAATGATATGGTTCTATGAGGGAATTTATTCCCACAAAACATATTTAAACATATTTAAACATATTTTAAAACATATTATAAATACTTAGAAAAGTGAAGTGACATGCAGTGGAAAACATAACTTTCTAAGTAACACACAGAAATAATAATAATAATAACAAATATTTATTGGTAAAATGACTATTACAATACTGCAATTTACAATATTACAATAATTTTTACAGAATATATTTATTTATTTCTACCTGAATAGTATTGCCCTGAAGCTTTAGGCTTTACTGGGCTCTCAAATTAATTATAAGGTAAAAGCATTTCATATATTGGTAGTTACGATTAGGTATATATATAAACAGTATACAGGGTGTCCCAGAAGTCTGGACTCATAAGGAAAATAAACATTATATTTTTAAAGTAAAACAAACACATTTCTAATGTCATTTTTACATATTTCAGGAAATAAAATACCCTGATGGCTCAGGATACCAATCAAGAGAAGATGGAACTGGTATTACTACAGGTTTCCGGAAAAAGCCAGAGGGAGGCATGTCCATGAAATAACTGGCATGCCTCCTCCCTCTGGCTCTTTCCGGAAACATGTAGCAATACCACTTCCATCTTCTCTTGATTGGTATACTGAGCCATCAGGGTATTTTATTTCCTGAAATATGTAAAACTGACATTAGAAATGGGTTTGTTTCACTTTAAAAATATAATGTTTATTTTCCCTATGAGTCCAGACTTCTGGGACATCCCGTATATTAAATCTTGGTCAGTGTAATAGTTACGAAACTTTAGAGTTAATAGTAAATACAGGAATTATACACGGAAAAGTAAAAATGAACAAAGAGATAAGTAACAAAATTTAATTTCTAAATGCATCCGTTACGATGTCAGTTTTCATTTATTAAGACTGATTTCAGATGTTGAATCGCGTGTCTATCTATACAATAATGTTGTTCTCCATTCAAAATATTTCCTATTCAGACGTCAACATCGCTTTAACGTTAAATCAACGTTCAAATTTGAACATCATCATTGTACGAATGATGATAATAAACGCGCACGTTCAATGAATGTTCAGTCTTATGCATTAAAGTAAACATTAATTTTAAGTTTATTTCTAAATGTTCAAACATCTCATAAAGGATTCTCGAAAGAAAGTTCAGATTCCGAGAATAACTTGACCTTGAAAGATCTTTTTTGTTTATTTACATTGTTTCATTTGCATAAAAATAATCAAGTATGTACATTTCCTGCATAATTACTCTAATGGTGTTCAAACATCAATTATTACTGAGCCAAAAAGCTTATCAAGTTTGGAATATTGGCATATTTTGAATATTTTACGAATTTGTTCTTCACTTAAAGTTTATAATAATAATAATAATAATAATAATAATAATAATAATAATAATAATAATAATAATAATAATAATAATAATAATAATAATATAATAATAATAATAATAATAATAATTTAAGGGTGTATTAACAGCACGAGTGCTAAGTGTCCCCATGGCGCAGTGGATAGCGCGCTGGACTTCTAATCCAGAGGCCGCGGGTTCGAATCCCGCTGGGGATGGATTTATTTTAGAGACGCTAAACCTGATTTCCGTACAATGATGGATAAATTGCGTGAAAACTCTTCATGAATAAATAGATAAATGTTTCTCCGAACAAACCGTTGGCTATTAGCGAATCTATACATAAATATATTAGTGTTGGAAAGGTAGGTGTTATTTGGCGAGGGGCCCCTACTCTTTTTTTTCACATCCATTCATTGAAAGTGATTTAAAATTAGCTTTCCTTATTTTCACTTAAAACGTAACTCAAACAATTCTTGAAGAATATCAGTAGAATTACTTCATTAATGCAAATTAATACTTAGATTTCGTCAAATAGAATATCATTCACCTTTTATTCATTGAACGTTGACGAAGCTTTGTTTAGTAACCATTCGGTCAATGACTATCGGCTTTTTCATTTGTGGATCCTAACAATTCATTGGAATGATGAAAAGAACACATAACGAGATGTGAAATGGAGGAAATGTGTGTGTGTGTTGTGTGTGTGTGTGTGAGAGAGAGAGAGAGAGAGAGAATGATATTACACGGGAACATCTCTATTTCAGTGCTTTTTTTCTCACTCAAAATGAAAATGGAAGACTTTTGCCCTTTATTAAAAAATCCTTCTCCAGAAGAGATTATCAGAAATGACCAGTTTTGCACAAAAGAACATGAGAATTAGTTATCTTGAAGATGTTCCGCTTTCGTAGTGCTGTGTTAATTCAGAGATGAAACCCACAGTCAAAACTCATACACTAATTCATACAAATGCAATAATTTATAGTTGCATCAATTTTTAAAAAGTTTCTCTTGCTTTTCTCTCTCTCTCATATATATATATATATATATATATATATATATATGGGTGTTACTGTAGTATGCGGTCTACCTACGATTCGGCGGTCTACCTTTTAATTATAGCTTCTTATCTTGTTTACTAATTGTTTGTTTACATCCCATTGTCAATCGCCCTTGACGATTGGTTAGGTTTAGTCATGATATTTTTGTTAGTTTTAACGAAAATATCATGATTAAACCTAACCAATCGTAGGTAGACCGCATACTACAGTAGCACCTATATTGGTGTGTGTGTGTGTGTGTGTGTGTTTGTTAAACGCAACGTTCCTAGCCTCCCTGAGGTAACAAGGCGTACTCAATACAGTCTAATGCGAAGAATTAAAAACTCAGCCAATCTAATTATCCAAACTATTCATCAGTCCTGCTAGACTGTGGACCTCTTGGTAAGAAAGTGTTTGTTTACAGCTCCACTCAACTCTCTCATTAGCCATTCCATTACATGTCCTTTTTATTTTTATGAATCTGTTATTACTAATTTTATTATTTCTCGGTTCTTTACGTGTATTATTATTATTTCTTTATTACCATTCTCCTTTTTTGTTTTCTAAATTAATTGTTTAATTAATTAGTTGTATCGTTCATTACCTTGATGGATATTGTACATCTTTATTTTATGGGATCTGCCTCCTGCCAATAAAGTTTACATTATTATTGCCATTATTATTATCATCATAGCCATATATATATATATATGTTGGTATTGTCACTACGTGTACTTTTTAGTCATCATTTTTAGTTTTTTAAATTTATTATTGTTTGGTTTATCTTATCGTTTATTACTTTCAAAAGTATTGTACTACGCGTATTTTATAGGATTTATATCCCGCCAATAAAGCTTATCAATATATATATATATATATATATATATATATATATATATATATATATATATATATATATATATATATATTCTGCATTATTAAAATAAGTCGTAGAGCATTTAACGGACGATTGTGTGCATTTGTGTATTTACACGAAAGGTTCATCTGAAACGCTCTAAATTAAAAATTAAACTGCTCTCGAGCCTAATCTATTTCGTCCTTTCTTCTCCGCCGTTGCCTTCTTCAAAGGCCAAATTTCACCATCAAGTCGGTGAAAGCAGCTTTAATCGAACCGGGTGCCAAAGTTGAGCTAAAGGCTCACCTAAAAGCTCACCTCAGAGAGCGCTGAATGGCCACAGGTATTTGTTCTCTGGAGCAATCTACAAATCCCTGACATTGGCTCCTTTTTGCGAGTTCTTTTGTCCTTCGGCGTGTTCGCCGAACAAAGGCTGCCTGATTGACTGCCTGCTCTCAGATCTGTTTTAATTTTGGTGCAACACGTTCGTCCTTTGTTCGCGGGGGGCGCGGGAGGCTGGGAATCCCTAGGGGGCTGCAACCCCCTGCCTGAACACGTCTTATCTGGCGTGGTCTACGCCCTTCTCGATTAAGACGCCTCCCGAGGGACTGGCCTTTCAGTCGACTAACGAGGAGAAGATGAGGAAGGAACTGAAGGAGAAGCTGAAAAGGGAAACCCGAAGAAGGAAGGAAAGAAGGAAGGAAGAAAGAAAAGGCGGGGAAAGGAGAGGAAAGGGGAAGAGGAAGATGTCGGATAAACGAGAGAGAAGAAAGAATAGAAAGAAATGAAAGCAGAAGGAAGAAAAGAAGAAAAGAAAGAAAGAAAGAAGGAAGGAAGGAAAGAAAGAATGAAAGAAGGAAAGAAAGAAGGAAGGAAGGAAGGAAAGGAAAGAAGAAATAGAAGTAAAACTAATATAATTTTAACTCGCGGACTTCGAAAACAAGACATTGTGAAGAGGGAAAAACAAGAAAGAGAAAATACGAAGAACTTCTTAAAATGAGCGAAGATTGAAGATTAAATAAAGGGAGAGGCGATATATATATATATATATATATATATATATATATATATATATATATATAGAGAGAGAGAGAGAGAGAGAGAGAGAGAGAGAGAGAGAAAACAAACAAACAATAAATCGTGTCATGCACTCGCTTCTTAAAATCTTATTAAACAACTATATTTGTAAGTCTTTTTGCAGTGGCATATTTTTAGAAGTGTTAATGGAATTATATATATATATATATATATATACATTCTTCATAAAATAACGTATGACTAAATTTGAACGATGTATACAAACATTTTTTTCAACTAGACACATATCTATTATATGAAATGCTTGAAATATATTGTGTATAAATAAATTGAACTTTCTTTTCTTATTATTATTATTATTATTATATAATTTTTTAAAATATATTACATAATAATACACTGTAAAAGCTTAAATAACACTTGAAAATGCGCACCACTCCCAACATTTATTGAAATTGAACATTTCATTGTTGGCAAATGACAACAATTCTTGTCGAAAGAGAGCGACTTGATTACCCTAAAAAATACCTCTTTGCCTCGCTTCACTTCGAATACATCTTCATATTTCTCCTTACACACACACACACACACACACCTCTCTCTCTCTCTCTCTCTCTCTCTCTCTCTCTCTCTCTCTCTCTCTCTCTCTCTCTCTATATATATATATATATATATATATATATATATATATATATAAAGACGATGTTAACGTTTGGTTAAAGAGATATAGTATTATAATTGTTAGAACGTTTTTTAACGAACAAAAAAGTACGTTCAAAAAATGTTTTATATAAGAACCACAACAACAATAACAACAACGACGACGACGACGACGAACGACGACGAATTTGAACGAAGAAGGATTTTTTTGTCCTCATTAGCGAAAGCCTTTAAGGAATATAAATCTTGAGAGTGAAGAATTTTTGGATTTTTTTTTTTTGGTTCGTTTATTTCTCTGTTTTGGGATCTTTCAAAAACCTTTATTTTCGATGCATTCACAAACAATTTCACTATCGTTCCCCCACTTTCATTCCGTGCTTACGTTTGTTATAAAAAACCACACACACACACACACACACACACATATATATATATATACACACACACACACCTTTCAACCTTTTATGTTCCGTGCGATGATTCCTCATTTCACGGAGGTCAGGCTTGTAGCCCCTCCTCTTTATATATATATATATATATATATATATATATATATATATATATGTGTGTGTGTGTGTGTGTGTGTGTGTGTGTGTGTGCGCGTGCGTGTGATCGTGTCTGATGTAATAATTGTTCTTTACGAAAATTGAGCATTATTCATTATGTTTCAAAATGAATTTAATTATCGTACATTATTTGGGGTTTCTTTAAAACTCAATTTTAGTTTAAAGTTTGGTTCGCAAAAGTCACATATTCACTTCATTTATACTTCTTTTAATTAAACTAACATTTTATTAGCAGGGAAAAATTGCAATTCGCGTTAAATGTTTAATTTGTACGGGGACACGAGACTAAACGTTTACGTTTAAAAATATTTAGAAAACGTTTAGAAATGTTGAGAGAAAGGAGCAGTATGCCGAAAATCTAGAAAATTACATTTTACAATCGTCAGAAACGAGCAAACCAGTTGTTACTTTCATATAAGCGAATGAGAGAAATCTACATTCTCTAAAGTCTCGAAGTATTATGGTCGCTACAACGATATTTGGTTGGTTTACATTTCATCGTCGTTTTATCAGTATTAAAGATGGATCACGGGAACTACACGCCGCAACAACGGGTGGAATTGCTCTTGTTATATGTTGTTGCTGCATGAGCTAGAGAGAGGATTGATTTCTTTTAGTGAGGTCAAAATATGAAACCTGTAAATTATAACTCGAGTGTGAACCGCCAATGAAGAACTAAAAAGAGAACTTTCGAATGAGGATACCATCTTTTATTCCTTCAGAATTATTACTCATCGTCCGAGGTACCTCCTTTATAATATGATAGAATAGAAGTTACATGATAGAAGTGGCATGTGAAGTCGGCTTCATAGAAAGTAGTTTAGACATCTGCCGATGTAGTTGCTATTTTGCATGTAGGACCAAGAGAATGTTCACTCCCAAAACAATATTTCTCTCTCTCTCTCTCTCTCTCTCTCTCTCTCTCTCTCAAATACCTTAGCAATGTTCCATCAACACAATTAGCGATATTCCATCGACACAGCGATATTCCATCAACACAAACACGACCAACATGACGTCACAGAAGCACGATTAAGATGACGTCACAGCACGGGAATATTTTCAAGACATCACACCTCAACTTCGTTACAAGGACTTCTGGATGCGCCTGATCTCTCCCTTTGAACACCAGCAGTAAACAATCAGTGACTAGCAAACCATCGCCATGTAAACACCATTTGTGCAAGCCCCATCTTGGCCTGGTGTCATTCACCTAACTTTATATAAAGACTAATCATTACCTCGCGCGTTATTAATATCAAGTCATTATTATATTGAAATCATAATTCAACTGTACACATTATTTCGACTGTAAACAATCAACATATTCTGTTTCATTCCTAACTCATTTGTTTTGTTTAATAAAGGAAGATAACTCATTCTATCAATCAACCTAATTAATAACTTAATTAATAACATTATTTGATCTACAAAGATCTGGTGACCTCGGCCTAAGCATTTATCATTAACAATCAATCATTAACTATCAATTAACCATTACTATCATCATTCTTATTATAGTACCGATTTACGCCATTAAATTGGTCACAATATATATATACACAGTGTATATATATATATAATATATATATATATATATATATATATATATATATATATAACTGTAAAAATAGTACTGAAAATAAAACTCGTCTGAACGTGTATCTTGTCCTTACCTTATAAACACCTTCAAGGCTATATCTGTGTTTTGCCTACGATTAACTTCTGAACATTTCTAGAGATTAAATGTTCGATTATGACCTACGTACGATTTAAGGTAAATGAAAAACAAAAATTACACACCAGAAATTTGTTTATGGAATAGGAAATATATTTTAGGAAGGTAACTTCTAAAATATATTAAAAACTTGCATTACTAAATTTAATATTACACCTCACATCCCCAAAATTCAGTCAAAAGAACTCCGAATGCGTTTAGGTATATTAATTAATTCACTGTATATAACGAATTTCAGTATATAGTTATCACTTTATATATACGACAGAGAGAGAGAGAGAGAGAGAGAGAGAGAGAGAGAGAGAGAGAGAGAGAGAGAGAGAAAGAGAGAGAGAGAGAGAGAGAGAGTGCTAATATACTGTAATTCTTTGTACTGTATATGAAAAAAAATCACACCAAATAATGAATATTCAAAAATACTATTGATACACTCTTTTTAGCGCCTTCTTAGCTTTGTTTTACGCCAGGCACCTAAACACCAACGTATATTTATAATAATTATATTTAACTGCGAAATATAATCATGAAAACGTGTTTACAATTACCTTATTTTAATTAGAATTTCAGTTTTATAATATTCTATATACTACGCATATTATGCATTACAAATTATGGAAATTTGTAGGTTATATTTCTGCGTGTCAGGATTAAAAAGCATCAAGTAGTCATAGCTATACATACGCAGAGTCGTGGCACTTTTTAACCCTGACACGCAGATTTATCAGAAAAAATCCATAGTCTTCATTGTTAAAAGTGTCACGGCTAAGTTACGCAATTATGAGGGAAAAAAGTTATGGAATTGTTATGGAACGTAATATTGGATAAGGGTCTTACTTTCTAAACAACAAAAAATTATGGAACAAAATAGAGGTAAAAAAAGAAAGAAAGTGTCTTACGTTTTATAAAGCTTGAAAAGTGTCACGAATGTTTCATATTGAATTCAATGTTACATAAAAGTTACATTAATATATAAAAGTGAAGTGCAACTTAAATATAAGAAATTTTTAGAAGTGTGACCAGTGGTGTAGTGCTAAATAAAGAAGTGAGGGAACGCATTTTGAAAGTGTTACTCAGATGCGGGGGGGACAATGGCGAGCGCGGCGAGCCCATACAGCTGTGGGTCCGGGGGCACTGTAAGCCCCCCGGGAAATCTTTTGAAATCTGACCAATTTCAGGGATATTTTGAGGTCATATGCACTGGATATTAGGACATATTCCAAGGTTGAAGATGCAGTATTTCCAGTGTCATTAGATATACGACATCCAGTACGATCAATAAAAATAGCTAACAACTGGAATGATTAACTAAAAAAAAGTTAACAACTGGTACGCCGTGGTGACTGTTTCACCAGATCTTTATAGGCTAGCATTGCCTCAGTCGAAGCTAAAAGAAATGAAGCAGTTAATGATTCTTTCTCATATTTCTTCTAGGGGTGGGAATTAAAATTTCATGACGTTAGAGATTTGTAAGTTCGGATTTATTTGAAATAGTGAGGGAACGCCGTTCCGTCTACCAAAAAAAGTAAGGGAACGCCGTTCCCACGCGTTCCCACAGCACTACACCACTGAGTGTGACTGCCAAAGTAATCATTAGGGCACGAAGGAGCGTTTGAAAAAAAGTTGGGTAGGAAGATAAGCTCGTAATGTTTCAAGTCTCTTTCTTTTGCAATATAGCAAAGGGATGGGTGTTGTTTCTATTCATAAGCTGGCACCTACTTGCAACATTGCAGTCTACCCCAACTTCTCCATTCCATTCAAATACATTGGTATCTTCATAAAGTACCCTAATATATATATATATATATATATATATATAATATATATATATATATATATATATATATGGAGTGTTACACTGATTAAAAACTGCAAGAATGAAATCGTTAAGCCCCTATATTTGATATGGAGACGATCACTAGACACGCGAGAAATACCGAGCATTCTGAAGAGAGCGAACATAGTTCCAATGTATAAAGGAGGAAATCGATCCGAGGCTAACTTAAACTATAGGCCAGTGTCGCTGACATCTCATCTCACCAAAATATTTGAAAGAATAGTTAGAGAAAAAATCTGTGACTTTTTGGAGACATGGAAAAAATTAAATAATATCCAACATGGATTCCGGTCAGGAAGATCATGGCTATCACAACTAATGGAACACTATAACAACATTATTGATGTACTCGTAAACAATGAAAACTATGATGTGATATACACAGACTTTGCCAAGACGTTCGACAAGTGTGACCATGGAATCATAGCACGTAAACTGAAATGTATGGAAATGACAGGAAAAGTAGGAAGCAAGTCGTTACAGTCCAAGGAATATCTTCATCAGAGTTAGAGGTTCGTAGAACAGTACTACAAGGCACAGTATTAGTTTAATTACGGTACTATTTATAATCATACTAACTGATGAGTTGTAATGACTGATTACGCGAAATTTGAAACACAAAATAAGATAGTGAACAAAAAAAAAAAATAACTGGACAGATATTGAGAATCTTTAAAAGAAGGGACAGGAATATAATGATTCCTCTATTGAAAACACTGATCATATCCAAGTTGGAATATTGCTGTCTTAACATACCCATATAAAAAGAAGTCATTAATCAACTAGAAGGGATTCAGAGAAGCTTCACAGCCAATACCAGGAACTAAATTAGTGGGAAAGGTTACGTGAATTAAATTTATATTCACTGAAAAGAAGAAGAGAGAGGTACATCATTATTTACACTTGGAAAATAATGGCGGAATTAGTCCCTAATCTTATTTTGAAACCTTTAACCACTCAAACAACAGTGAGAAGTAGGAAAGGAAGAATGTGTCGTGTTCCCAAACTAAAGGCTAGACAGGGGACATCCAAAATCCTGAAGGAAAATAGCTTTGTTGTGAAAGAACCAAGACTGTTCAACCAACTGCCCAAAGAAATATGAAATACAACTGGTGTAGTGGTGTAAATTTTGAAAAGAAGGCTAGACGCCTGACTCAGAACAATTCCAGACGAGCCGAGACTACCTGGCTGTGTGAATTGGAGAACATAAGAAACTAACTCACCACTTCATCAGACCAACTCAAGAGGAGGGGTAACAAGCCTGACCTCCGTAAAATGAGAACTCACCGCACGGAATACCTGAAAGGTTGTTAGAATATAATACACACAGACCGTGCATGGAACAAGGAACTCTTCTGGGAAAATTAAATCCACTATAGTCCGAATAAGTAATGGTAAATGACAAACACTATAGTTTTTTTCTTTTTCATGATGTTAGCCAGACGTGGGCAAGGGGTCACTCGTAAAGAGACTCCAAAAATATAGCTTCCCTCACCAGCTATCTGCAAAGCAGATAGGATCCAGCTTTGGGACAGGATCTACGGTTTAAAACAGCCTAGCCCCACTATAACTATAGTGTTTGTCATTTAACATTACTTATTCGGACTATAGTGGATTTAATTTTCCCAGAAGAGTTCCTTGTTCCATGCACGGTCTGCGTATATCATAAAAAAACCTCAGGGGACCATTCTGAGTTCTACCCCATATATACGAGGGTAATTCAATAAGTATCCGCACTTTTTATTTTCACAATTTTATTTTCACATCTGATAGATTATAAACACATCACTTCTCAACATAGTCTCCCTGTTTCTCAATACGCTTAGTCCAGCGATCTACAAGCTTCCTAATGCCATCACAAAAGAATGTTTTTGGCTGTGTGTGTAGCCAGTCATGCACCGCCTCCTTCAGGTCATCATCGCCTTGGAATCGCTGACTTCTCAAAGCGTCTGTTAGTAGTCCAAACAGGTAAAAATCCGAAGGTGCCAGGTCTGGACTGTCGGCTGGATGGTCGAGAACTTCAAATTTAAGTTCTTGAAGGCATTTTCTAGTCTGTGCAGCGGTATGAGGGCGCGCATTGTCGTGTAACAGAATAACACCTTCCGACAATCTCCCTCTCCGTTTTGTGTGAATTGCTTGCTTTAACTCATTCCGAAGCATGTCAGAATACGAATAATGATAACCTTGAACATTATCTAGAGCGTGGAACTACAGTAACAAGTGTATCATATTCCCGTCGATCACCAAAATTAAGCAACATTTGTTGGTTTGAGTAGTAGTTGGATGGGGACCGTCCTCTGAGTCCAGATGTAGGGACCCGTGGTTCGGATGCCACGTAAAGCTGTAGGTCCCCTCCGTCACATGACCTTAAATGTTGTGAAGATTAAATAACATTTTATATATATATAAGTTAACCTTGGTTTTGCTTCCGCCCGAATTATTCATTCTGACGAAGGTCAAGCTTGTCACTCCACCTTAGACCTACAGTTTAACGTGGAATCCGAACCACGCCCCACCAGCAGCACAGCGTCTTAACCATTAGGCTACTCAGGGTACTCCTTTCTCTACCAACCAATTTTTTTTTACTTATTGTGTGGAAGGATGAACAGCTGGGTTTTACCGCGCGCCGCCTGCCGTCAACTGGTCTCGATCCCGGGGCCGATGGATTCGTAGTCAGCGACGCTAACCACTGAACCACCGAGGAATATATATATATTGTAGGAATAATGTCATCGGAAGAAAAATTCAAAGAACACTATAACATTAATATTACCACAGCTAGAAAAATAATGGAAATTATCTGGATGGCTTCCACACCAGAAAAGCAAACATCATGCTAAAATTGTGGAAGAGTTTAGTCCGACCAAAAATTGAGTATTGCTCAATACTCACAAGCCCATACAGAAAACGAGACATTGCATACATAGAAGCCATACAAGGGACTGTTACATCCAAGATAAAGGAAACGAAAGATGAAGCCAATATGATCTCTCTTCGTTTTTATTATAACTTATTTTAGGCTTTAATTATTATTTTTATTTATTTTTAAGTAATGTTTTTGCCATGTATTATTATTATTATTATTATTATTATTAAGATTTTATTTACAGCTTTTGCGTTTCAGGCTTTAAAAATATTGCTTATTTAAAGTACCATCAGTTACACAAATAGGGATACATTTGTCCAAACCTAATTTAAGGCCCAGTGTATCCCAATTAATGGAACCGATGGTATATGCTTGTTATGAGAAAGTTACGTATCAAAACCTACGTGAAATTTAGATAAAAATTACGGCAATGTTATGGGGAAGAATTTAAGTTACGTCAGAGTTACTGACAAAATAAGGACTCGTTACGTACGAATTACGCATAAATGATGTAATTATAGTACAGAAGAAACTAAAAGTGATGTGTGTGTGTGTGTGTGTGTATATATATATATATATATATTAAAAGTTTGTTATACCGACTTAATTGGGCGGTCAGCGTGGTCGGTGGATCAGAAAACGCGGTTTAACGGGCCATCAGGTCACATGGATTACATAGGTTAAGAATAACATTGAAAACTGTGATGATTCTTGGAATTTTTCGTTTGCTTTTGTGCTGTGGAATCTCCTCCAAATAATTCCCATTATTTTTGTAGTTGTTGTGGTTTTAATTCTCTGAATTCTGCATTCGATAACATTATTACTCCAAGATCCCTGACTTGTGGGTGTGTTGTTATCTGTTTGGCTTGCAGTGTTTTGTATCCTTTATTCTGTAGCACCTAGTTGTTACCATATCTTATAATTTGGAATTTTTCTTTATTGAACTTCATATCGTTGTATTCCGTCCACTTGAATAATGTTTGAATGTCGTTTTGTAACTTTTCTATGTCACCTCCATCTGATATTCCCTTCCATATTTTTGTGTCATCCGCAAAACACAATACGGTACTGTCATTGATATTTGCATCAATGTCTGTGATCCTTATTATAAACAGTAAGGGAGCTAACATTGTATGTACCTTGTGAGACGAAGGTCAGGAGTTCTGAGACTTCAAATTTAATTTCATTTGCTGCCACTCTTTGTGTTTCTTTGGTGAGAGAGTTAAATATGCATCGTCCAAGCTTTCCAGTACTTCCTGTATTCTTAAATTTGTGTTATAAGTCTATGGTCACATTTATCGAAAGCTTTAGCAAATCATCCATATTTTGACCTCGACACAATGTTTCCAGTATTTTCTCTTGGTAGATATACATGGTCTTCCAGCCCGGAAGCCACGTTCATTCGGATTGAATGAATTCTTAGCCTCTAATTTCACTTTCGAAACACTTTATAAGGTGGGAGGTGAGAGCTACTGGCCGATAGTTCTTAAGCTATGTTACTTTCTTTGAATAAGAGGGCAATGTTTACGTTCTTTAATGGAAGTGGAATTTGTCCTGTACTGGGTGGTTTTCTCCACAGTAATTATAGTGCTCTGGCAAAACTCTTTACACTTCTTCAGAAACTGGCACTCCACGTGTCTGACTTTGGTGCTGAATTTTCTCATATTTGTGATATAGCCTTAATTACGTCTTTTTCCAAGAACTTTAAATCCATTAACAGATTCGCGTCCGAACTTGTTCTTGGTTGATTTGTACTTATGTCAAAGAATTTCTACTTTCTTCTCGGACTTAGTGGTGCTAGACGTAGAGTTAAATTGTTCCTTTACCAGTTCGATCATTTTTTCTGGACCATTTGTGTATTCGGTCGCCCCGTCTTTTAATGAACCAATACTCCCTTTATATTTCATTCTTCTTTTAGCAAACGTGTCGAAGTATTTTTTTTTCTGCTACCTTGTTTTCCTCCTCGTTTGTCTTGTGGATGAATGTTTGTTTTAAGTTCATTTCTATTTAGCATAGAGTTCTCTCTCGTTTGAGTCTCCTTGCTCAAGTTCTGCATCCGAGGAGATTTTTTACGGTTGGTCTCTGTGTCTAAATAATGTCCTGATTTTTCTCTTAAGCTTGCTACGTTTTCTTTTTCGTATCTTTGGAACATGTTTTAGCAATATAGGTTTAGTTTCGCTTGCTATTATAGATAGCATTTTGATAAGATTTAAGATTCACGACAATGAACCTTAAATCACGACAGATAGAAGGACAGAAACCGAATTAAGCCTGTTTGGAAATTAAGGATTTGTGTCAGAGGCTATCAAAAGCTTTTAATATGTCTAGCGCAATAGTAAAGGTTTCACAGGAATCCCGAAAGGACCAAGAGTCAGAAATATGCAAGAAGATCGCCAGTAGACTGTCCCTTGCAGAACCCATACTGACGACCTGAAAGAAGATTGTGAGTAGAGGGGTGCTTAAGAATCTTCTTATTAAGGAGAGATTCAAAAACAAGAAAGGGGTGAAATCAAAACAATTGGACGATAGTTGGATGTCTGAGAGCGGTCACCCTTCTTTTGAACATAGTGAATGAAAGCGAACTTTCAGCAAGAGGAAAAAGTACCAGATGAAAGACAAAGACGAAAGAGTATTTTCACGTAAATTGTAAACATGAACAAGGTTAAAATAGTTAAAAGCGTTAGGTATAAATTTCTTTGACTTTCCGAGAGAAAAAGAGAAATATGAGTGATGACGTCGCGTTGGTCGTGAATTACAAGAGTGTTAGTAACGACTCAGATTCAAGATACGCGCATTATTTATATATATAAACCGCGTAAAACCGAAATTATTGCACACATGAAGGCGGGTCTGTACTTATCAAATTATTGAATAAATCTTTACCAGCGGTGAGTTTTCTGAATGTCAGAAATCCAAATATTTTGACCCTTCACATTCCAATTATAATTTTAAATTATTTATATTCTTATTTATACTTTATGCATATATAATTATGTATAATTACTTATATTCCCATTTATATTTTCGGGGTGAACTTTCCATTATTGTATTTTCATTATTAATCTCTTTTATTTTATTAATATACATTTTATTTCACTGTCTGCAGCTATGTTGGTAACGAAAATTCTCCACACCTGTTTTTAAATAAAATTCTACCATATATATATATATATATACATATATATATATACTGTGTATTCGTGTGCGCCTCAGTGATGTAGTGTTTAGCGTCGCTGACTACGAATTCATCGGCCCTGGGACCGAGACCCGCGCAACAAAACCCAGCTGTTCATCCTTCCACACACAAAAAAAATTGGTTCGTAGATAAATGAATACCCTGGGTAGCCTAGTGGTTAAGACGCTGGGCTGCTGGTGAAGCGTGGTTCGGATTCCACGTTAAACTGTAGGTCTAAGGTGGAGTGACAAGTTTGATCTACGTCAGAATGAACAATTTGGGCAGAAGTAAAACCAAGGTTATATATATATATTATATATATATATATATATATATATATTACATTATATTTTCATGTGTAAAGATCTTTAATTTTTAATATAGGCAATCTGATGTAAATCAATCATTTCAGTGTACGTAAAAAAAGATGACAATATGGAGGGAGTAAGGGAAGAAGGGATCAAATGTAGAATTCGGACCCCAGCCTTTTTTAGTTAGCTTTATAAGGCTAACTAACGAAAATATCATGACCTAACCTAACCAATCGTCAAGGGCGTACAGTTAACCTAACGATTGGTTAGGTTAGGTCGTGATATTTTCGTTAGTTAGCCTTATAAAGCTAACTAAAGAAGGCTGGGGTCCGAATTCTACATTTGATCCGGAAGAAGTAGTGGCGAAGCAGAAGAAGGAAATCGAATCACATAAGACTCAGAGGGAATATAAACGACGGGCCATATGCGAATATTATAAAATAGGTGCGTGCAAATATGGCTCAAACTGCATATACTGTACAATCACCCTACAAAATGCTTCTATATGATGAGGAATGGGAAGTGCAAGTACGGACCAAACTTCAACTTTTTTCATCCTCGTATGTGCAGACAGTCAATTACTGAGAAAAAATGCCTGAACAGAGAGTGCCCGCATTTTCACATAAAGGGTACGCAAAGAAGAGAACGGGAAAGAACAGATCATATTCGACATAGAAGAAATAGCGAGAGTAATGAAACATATTTTTTAGAAGAAATGAGGATAATAAAAGCTCAGCTTGTTCTTCTAACAAGGAGAGACAAAACCCCGCAAACATATGCACGACAACATTACGTACATCACCCTCCTATTCAACACCACCCACCAATAATACAACAACAACAGTGGTATCACGGGCCGCAATCCCAATACTCCCAAATGCAGCGGCCCAACCAATAACACCAAACAGGAACCGACATCGACCAGGAAACGACCATCATTTAGGAGAATCGAACACGAAGATTAGAAACCCGGTAAATGTATTATACACAAATATACAAGGCCTCTAGACGGACCATGCAGACTGCAAATTACAATACTTCCAAAATTCAGCTACGGAAACCAGCATAGATATCATATGCCTAACGGAAACACACTTACATAAGTGCGAAAAAGGCTGTGAAAACTGCATCGAGAATACTGAAATAGCATTGCTGGACTACAACATATACAGAGCAGATAGAGTGGCTAGACGAGGAGGAGGGTGCTGTATCTACGTGAAAAATACTTACACATGTGAAGTGAGGGTAAAGAAATCAAACAGCACAGTTGAAGTTATTATATTAGAAGTAAAAGAACTGAACCTAACCATTATGAACATCTACAGACCACCAAACACCACAAAAAGTGAATTCCAATTTGCTACAAATGAAATAGAAAACATATTAAAATTACTTGAAACTCCAGCAACAAATATTCTAATTTTCGGAGATTTTAATTTCCCATTCATATCATGGAAGAAAATGACGAAGTTATATATGTGAGAAGTTTCATGGCAACATTACTAAAGATGACAGAACCCAAGCAACAATGCTATTAGATATTATGGAACATTACGCCCTTACCCAGGAAATCGGTGAAGCCACGAGAAAGGAGAACGTTTTGGATTTAATCTGGACAAATAACGAGATAATAATAAATAAAAAAATAACGCACACAAAGTTCTCCGACCATAACCTCATCGTTATACAATTGAAGTTAGCACCCAGAGGTCCGAAAACGCATCCTAGAGAGGCAGATGGAATATTTGGAGGCTTAAACATAAATTCAAAGAAAGTAAATTAGGAAAACGTAAATAAAGATTTAAAGGAGGTAAATTGAGAATTGCTACTACACGAGAAGACTCCACAAGAAATACTACGTATAATAGAGACGGAAACCAAACCTATAATACTGAAACATATTCTAGAGAGACAGGAAACGTAGCAAGCTCGAGAGGAAAATCAGGACTCTATTCAGGCAACGAAGACAAACCGTAAAACATCTCCACAGATGCAGAACTGATGCAAAGAGACTCAAACTAGAGAGGAAACTTGGCGAAATAGAAATGGACCAAGCAAACATTCATACATAAGACAAACGAGGAGGAAAACAAGGTAGCAGAAAACAAAAAATAACCCAAAATACTTCTACAATCTACACATTTGCGAAAAGGAAAATGCAGTGTGTAAGGAGAGTATTGGACCGTTGATAGAGGGGAGGCCGAATACATAAATGACCCGAAAGAAATAAGTGAACTGCTTAGGGAACAATTTAAATCTGTGTTTAGCATCCTTAAGTCCGAGATGGAAGTCGAAAACCCAGACGAGTTTTCCGACATTGATACATATCAACCAAGAACAAATTCCGGCACAAACCTATTAATGGATTCGAGTTCACGGAAGGAGATGTAATTACGGCCTTATCACAGATGCGAGACAATTCAGCGCCAGGGCCAGACACATGGAGTGCCACATTTCTGAAGAAATGCAAAGAGAGTATTGCAAAACCGCTATACTTACTATGAAGGAAATCACTCGACACAGGACAAATTCCACTCCCCTTAAAGAACGTGAACATTGCCCCCCTATTTAAAGGTGGTAACAAAGCAATGCCCAAAAATTATCGGCCAGTGGCTCTCACCTCACACCTTATAAAGTGTTTTGAACGCATAATTAGAGGCAAAACTACCTACTACCTACAAGAAAAAGACTTATACAACCTAAATCAACATGGCTTCAGGGCGGGTAGATCATGCCTGTCACAGCTACTAGACCACTAGGAGAAAATATTAGGAACATTGTGTCGAGGACAAAATATTGATGTAATATATACTGACTTTGCTAAAGCCTTCGATAAATGTGACAATGGAATCATAGCACACAAACTTAAGGATACAGGAATTACTGGAAAGCTAGGAAGGTGGATATTTAATTTCTTGACGCAAAGAACGCAAAGAGTGGTGGTAAACGGAGTTAAATCGGAAGTCTCGGAAGTTGTGAGCTCTGTCCCACAAGGGACAGTATTAGCTCCCTTGCTGTTCATAATAATGATTGCAGATATTGATGTAGATATTAGGGACAGTATTGTATCATGCTTCGCAGATGACACAAAGATATGTAAGGAAATATTGAACGAAGATGACATAAGAAAACTACAAAACGACATTGAAACATTATTCCAGTGGGCAGAAGACAACAATATGAAGTTCAACGAAGAAAAATTCCAACTTCTAAGATATGGTAATAACAAAGAGCTACAGAAGAAAGGGTACAAAACTCCGCAAGCCAAACAGATAACACCAAATCCACAAGTCAGGGATCTTGGAGTAATAATGTCGTCGGATGCAGAATTCAGAGAGCACTATAAAATCAAAATCACAACGGCTAGAAAAATAACGGGAATCATCTGGAGGAGCTTCCGCAGCAGAAAAGCAAACATCATCCTCAAATTATGGGAGAGTCTAGTCCTACCAATAATTGAGTATTGCTCAGTACTCACAAGCCCATACAGAAAACGAGACATTGCGAATATTGAAGCTATATAAAGAACTTTTACGTCTAAGATAGAGGAAACGGAAAGTGAAAACTACTGGTCAGACTACAATCCCTGGAACTCTACTCTCTCGAAAGAAGGCGCGAGCGGTACACAATAATATACATATGGAAAATACTTGAGGGCTCTGTCCCTAACCTTAGAAATGAAATAGAAACAAACTGGAATTAGAGGAAAGGCAGATTTTGTACGGTCCCAGCTGCGGTGGGACAAGGGGCCATGAAAACGAGGATGGAAAATACCCTAAGAGTACGAGGCCCAAAGCTTTTCAATGTCCTACCAAAAGAAGTGAGGAATCTCCAGCACACCGACCTGAATAACTTCAAGAACCAGCTGGACAAATTCTTGTGCAAAGTCCCTGACCAGCCATGCGTGGCTGGCTACGAGGGCAGGAGGAGATCAGAGAGCAATTCCCTCCTTCACCAAATCCCGCAAATGAGGCGGGATGCTGCAGTATGGGCGCAAAATGGACGAGCGCAATGCAATTGCAAATGGTGATCAATGTTGCAAGAGTACCACCCCTTTTGTTGCAAGGCACCCATAGTGCCAACCCCCTTGTTGCAAGGCACCCCCTAAATGGGGGAGGGGGTTGCTGCAAGAGCAACATTGGGTTATGCAACTTGGAGGCGGAGTTATCCCCCAAGTTGCAATGAACCCCCGCTGGGGGAGACCTCTTTGGGGGATAAGTTGGGACGGCCTCACCCCCCAAAGGGGTATACCTAACCTAAGAGAGAGAGAGAGAGAGACAGGAGCCAAGCGCATATTAAGACTTCAGCCGAGCGGCCGTTGCCTTATATGGCCCCTAATCAGCCAGTCGGTTTAATCAGCCAGTGCCTCCAGGCATCATCAGCCAGTTGGCACAGTGTATACTTCGTTTGGCACGTACACACCCTTCTATACGCCCATAAAATATTACGATTATATTCGTTGGGCGGCCGCGTTAAACTGTAGGTCTAAGGTGGGGTGTAGGCGGGCTCGAGACCAGGCGGCGGCGCGTCCTTCCGCGGTTGCTAGCCAGGGTGACCTAATGATCCGCGTTAAACTGTAGGTCTAAGGTGGAGTGTAGGCGGGGCTCGAGACCCGGCGGCGGCGCGTCCTCTCGCGGTTGCTAGCCAGGGTGACCTAATGATCCGTGTTAAACCGTAGGTCTAAGGTAGAGTGTAAACATCCTTTCACGGTTCGTAGAGGCAACCAGGGAATCCCTTTATTGCAACACTCGGTCATGTTGTTTATCTGTTTGTTTATTTCCCTCTCTCTCTCTCTCTTTCTCATATATATATATATATATATATATATATATATATATATATATATATATATATATATACACTTCCCCGTTTAAAAGTAGGTCTAAGGTGGAGTGTAAAGACTGACATTCACCAGAATGAACAATTCGCACGGAAAGCAAAGGCGAGCAGTATACAGTATGCATATTTCCGGAAAAAAGTTCATCTAAAAATTCATGTAAACATCCTTCCACGCAGGGCCGTTTCCTGGTATAAGCAGACTAAGCGGCCGCTTAGGGCCCCTAGACAGGCTCCCAGGTCATAGCTCAGTGGGCAAGAATGAGAATATAGCTGACGTTATTATTATATATTATTATTATTATTATTATTATTATTATTATTGTCGTATTAATTGAAGTTTTTGTATGAGACAAATGTGATAAAACGGAGACAAACGAAACGTTTGGTCGTTATGTGTAAATAACTATTGTGAAATCTTATTTCTATATTATTTAACTTTATTCTTACTATATGCTTATACTTTCCTAAATGCTTAATTTTTCTAGTATTGTAAAACATTATTTCACTAATTTACTAATTATTAAGAGATTTTGTAACACTTTAAAACCTAGGATTATTTTCGTTATGTTTTCAAGTTTATTAATTCTTTTCTCATCTTTTTCAGATACTGTAATGTGAATTTTGTTGGTTAAAACATAAATAGTCTGATTATTTAAATGTATTTGATTAACGTTACAATTATAACAATTATTATTATTATTATTATTATTATTATTATTATCATCATTATTATCATCATTATTATTATTTAGCAGATTAGTTGTGGTTAACTAGATGTGACTTCGTGCATCTTGGAAAATGAAACGACATTATCCATCAGGAGCTGAAAAACGGAAAAAGCAGAAAATAGAGGAGACTTGTCCTACAAGTGTGAAAAGCTCTCTAAGATACTGAGCTCTGGAGCTGACTCTGACATTGATGGAAGAGAACTGGCCCTCGAAATTAAGAACTTGCCGACTTTACCTTCACATAACATGACTGCATTGGAGCTTCTCTCCTTCATTCATCAGAAGCAACTGGAGGAACTATACCCCAATCTCTGGGTTGCACTAAGAATTGCCTGCACTCTACCTGTGACAGTAGCGTCAGCCGAGAGGAGCTTCTCTAAGATGAAGCTAATCAAGAACTACCTCAGATCATCAATGGGGCAGGATCGCCTCAGTGGCCTTGGCATCATAAGCATCAACTAGGACGTTGGCAGGGAGATTTCATATTATGATGTTATTGATGATTTCGCCCAGGAAAAATCTAGGAGGCAAAAATTTTGAAGATACAAACTGTTTTGTATAACTGTTAACTATTACACGATTGTATCGTAGAGTTAGCAATTGTTTGGTAGTTGATAATTGCATTATTTTTTTATGCATAGTTCTGTCATTTATTCTAAATAATGTATAAGCTAATTTTCAGGAATTTCATAAAGAGTATTTTTTCTGTTTGTCTTCTGAAAGTACATATTTGTTGTTTTGGACATAAATGTTTCATTAAAATTGTTTCATAATTGTTTTTATTAACACAGCCATTTTTTGTATGTGTGTGCTGAGGTGATGTAGTAAGGCGTAAGTTGGTGGATGGAGAGGTGGGGCCTCAAATGGGTATACTGCTTAGGGCCCCCTAATGGCTAGAAACGGCCCTGCTTCCCAATTTGTGATACATCTCTACGTTGCGCGAATAAGACTAGATATTGTGTATTTAGCGACACATCGCGCATGTATCTATTTTTGAAAAATAGATTCTGATTGATGAAGACCACGCTTATGTTAAGATGGTGGGAGAATACTGTAAATGTCTCGGCAAACGTTTTATCCATCTCCAACATGAGATCGTCAATTACAATGACTGTATGTTCATTTCCCTTTAACGAATTAACGTCATAGACCCCCTTGTGGAACAAGATTTCATCTTGGTACTCGTTGAACACTGGTTGATACGTCGAATAGCACCATATAACTTTATGCACAAATTTTGAGAACATCTCCCCCTTATTTTTAATGATTTAAGCATAAACACAGTTTTACCACATCCTGTAGGTCCAGATATAATACATGTGGATGGGCTCATGAACCTGAATTTTCCTAGAGAATCCATTTCTAACACGTCACACTCCTAAGTGGGCCATTTAAAAAATATTACAAATTTTGAGTGCTGCTCCTTATATGATATTTTGTTTTGTTCTTCCACAGAACCGTGAATGACGACAATGTACAGCTCCCCATCATCGATATCACAGACGAACCCGTTGACAGTGCAGCTACAGAATCCATCCCCGCTGACGAATCCTCACCAGCGATACCTGTAGCACGCGTCAGTTCAAAGCGGAGGCATGATGAAGAGCCCACCACGTTAGGTATAAAGCGCGCCAGGGTTGAGCCTGTTGTTAGACCACCAGTAATAGAGCCCCCAACCTTCTACGTCTTACAACACAACCCCCACAATAATACCTTCCTCAAATTTAATTCCGGGTACATCCTCCACAGCAGCTTCTCGTTCTGTTAAGAATGGCATAACATTCGAGTTGGTGCGCACCGCAGCCCCCACCCCTGCCTTGACTAGAAATCGGTATATCGTCAGGATTGATCCTAGATCCATGTATAGCAATGGTGTTGAACACGGACTACGGCGCATAGTTGAACGTATTGTAGAGTTTGCCCTTCAGAACCGGGACGAACGTGAAGTCAGGACGAGGCTGTCCTTCGGATTCGGGTCAGATGATGGAGATGTAGATGATTTTGGGGTAATAATACCGTTCAGACGCTTGGCAGCTGAAGATATAGAGTATATATTAGGCCGTATAATGCAGGCCTCTCAAAGTAGTATAGCCTTCAATATGGACAACTTCACGGTAAATATTGACCGTGTATTCCGTGTTGCGGGTCATAGTGCCGCACCTTATACTCTTAACTTCAATTCTCAGGCTATTTATAGACGGCATATAAACGCCGAACGTGGTTGCGGCTTTATAGCAGTAGTCTTGGCCCGTACGTTTACTGTACTAAATACAAGGGTCAGAAACATTTGGTTGCCTACGGTAGTGAAGCGTGCCCGTAAACTAGCTGTAGACTGTAAACTTGAATTTGAGTGTAATATGGGTTCTGAAGAGCTGAGAAGGGTAGAACAGGAAATGAATGCTCGTATAGTTGTATTTGGAAATTTGGAATGGGTAATCGTCGTAAGACTGTGTATGTTTTTAAAAGCAGTGTGAGAGATCGTACAAGACCCCTACTTATTTTAGGGCTGTCAGGAACAACATATCTACCCATCCGTAATATAAGGGACCTTTACGCGAGTTATGATAAAAGTCGAAAATATGGACGACATCATGATTTGTGTAAGGGTTGTATCGAGTTTGCGGATGATATAGTGAAACATTGTAAAGATTCATGTAGTGGAAAATTCTGTTTGTCCAAGAGCACAAGTGTTCAAACAAGCCTGTACACGCTTTAGCAGTGTGATGCGCTCCTCCCAGCAAGCCGCCCACTCGTGCACCTCACGAAACACACGAGTTCGAACAAACCCGTACACGTTTCACCAGCGTGACTCACTCCGCCCGTCGAGCCGATCCGTCCACCTGTGGCTCATAGTAATCTCAGAGCTTGAACCGTGTGGACGTGCGAATACGATGGAACTTCCTTTGAGAAACATTCTCAACGCCTCGTACGATGTCTCCGTGACGAAGTCATTGTGCGTGTTCAGGCGAGAAACCGGCACCATTAACTATGCACTTGAAATGATTTGCAGGCAAGCAAACTCTGGTAAACGTAATGTTATTTATTTAAGTGTTGAGGAGATGATAGAGTCTTCGTGATCGTTGAGGAGTGGGGAGAGGACCGTTATAAAATACCTGCAGGTGTAGGTACAAGAAGAGAGCAGATTAGTGACGCCCCCTCATATGCCATTGTTTGCACGCTGTGCATAAATAACGAACAGCCATGCATTGATATACGACTGATGTGGAAGAATGCTTCTGATAATAATGTTCTTATCCCTACGCGAAACCGTTTCATCCTCGAGAGAATGTTTGAAATCGTCGGATTCCGCAAGCTGAAGCCTATACAGGGTGTATATAAAGTCAGGATCTATTTTTGTGAAGCACTTGGAAATTATATGGAATTCAATCATAAAATGATAAAGTGGTAACATTTATTAAATAATTAAGAGTAGGATTCGACGTGACGACGCCCATCAGTATCCCTGCACAGCTCAAATCGTTCCGCAGCATTTCTAAACACATTCTGGAGCATTTGCGGGATTTTGTTATCTGCAGCAGTTCGTATACGTGTACGTAAGTTTTCAAGACTCGTAATCTTCGTCTGATAGACGTGCGATTTGATAAAGCCCCATGCAAAGAAATCTAAAGGGGTTAAATCTGGTGATCTCGCTGGCCAATGTCTGTTGCTTCCGCGTCCGATCCAGCGATTTGGAAAACGTCCATTTAGATAATCCTGAACAATTTTGGCATAGTGACAAGGAGCACCATCATGTTGATAGACGACGGTACTAACAATCCTATCCCCAATCAGCTGAGGTTCAAGGAATTGCTGCAACATGTCCAGATAAATAAGCCCCGTAACTGTAGCTTCAGCAAAGAAAAAAGGACCATAAACCTTAGATTTTGTTAAACCCATCCAGACATTAACTTTAGGTGAGTCTCTTTCCCAATTTTGGACGAAATCATTCGGTCTTTCATCTGCCCAAATTCGACAGTTATGGCGATTTACTTTTCCACACGTATGGAAAGTGGCTTCATCATAAAGAATGTTGTCCATTAAATTATCACTCCAGATTTGTTCTACGAGATCAGCACACACACACACTTCGTCGAGGGAAATCTTCCTCATGTAAATCATGTAAAACCTGCAAATGATAGCTTTTCTTCTGCAAATTAACTTTCAGAATTTTGTGCACAGATGATGTCGGGAGGCCGAGTCTGTGTGATGCAGCACGAACGGACGTACGTGGCTCCTTAGTGATAATTCCGCGTACTACATTCACGGTAAGATCTGACATACACGGTCGTCCTGATCTTGCTTCATCATTTACAGATCCCGTTCGTTTAAATTTGTTCACCAATTTTCGTATTGGCTTGTCTATTGGCCCCGGCTTATGAAATCTCCTTCTAAACTTCTCTCTGATGTCATTGTATTTCTTTCCCTCGATTCGCCAAATTACTATTGCCACACGCTCTTCGGTATTCATTCTAAGGGCTTCTGAAAAGAAAAATAGAAAAAATAATTATTTCACAAAAATAGATCCTGACTTTATGTACACCCTGTATTAGACGCCCGTGTTACAGATATGGTTTATTTTGACACGGTTCTTAAATACGCATACACTGCTCTGCTCGACGGATTTATCGAGTGTAGGAGTGAACAAGGCGAGAATGGTCTAGAGCTGGATGCATATTTAAAAGGTTTAGATTCTTCGAAATATCCTGAACTTCGGTACAAAGCACTTGAGCGGTACAGGGCAGAGCTTGCCTACACTGTTCACCCTGAAGAGCTGTACCTCTATATAATGAATAGCTGTCGTTAGGACTTGGAAGCTTATTTCAATTGCCGCTATGCAGAGTGAAGAAGCGTTCACGATTGAAAAGCTCGGGACGGTAAGAAAAAACTCTCGATTGAAAAGGCGTGTTTATAAACTTGCATTTAATAATGATGTTGTGGTTAACGATGACCTCTTTGTGCGTGCCTTTGATTGTATTCTAGCCGTGTTTAAAGATAACTTGCCAGCCGAATGTAAAGTGGGCACAAAAATAGTATTGAACGATATGAAAGCCATTTATATCGAGTATATGCATCCGTATCAGTTAAACGGTGAAGTGCTGCTTCGACGGTTTTACTGCGAGGTACAAAGTAATATCGATGTGAATGTAGATCTATTACTATCGTGTGAGTTTAGCGTTTGGCACCGTAGAATATAAAGGATATATATTTTATTATTATTTAATTGTGTATATATAAATTATTATTTTTAATTATTTAATATACCCCGTAAAACATAAAGGATGTATATTTATTTATTTAATTATATATATATATATATAATATTATATATATATATATATATATATATATATATATATATATACATTTCCTGTACTAATATGCATTTGATTATACGCTTCGTATATTATTATTTTCAATATATTTAATTATTTAATATACTGTAACTGTATATATATTTTTTTTTCCTGTACTAATATATTGATAATACAACGTTTTATATATTTTTATTATATATTTCCCGTTCGTGTTTCTTAGGCTATTATTTTTTGATTATATATATATATATATATATATATATATATATATTAGTGATGTAGGTCACATCCGCATCCGCATCCGCGGAACATCCGCACATTTTCTCGCATCCGCATCCGCACCCGCATCGGCACTTTGGACTGCGGATGTCGTGCGGATGTGGACCGTTGAGACAAAATGTCATTAATAAGCGGAAATTATCAAATTCTACTATATTAATAGAACTAGTTCATTGTGCGCAAAAGTGATGCAAGCGACAAGACGAGAGGCTGTTCTTGTATGAAGTTACTCTCTTGCAACCTACTTAGATCCACGTTACAAAGCTAAGTTATTTTCACCTAGTACATTAGAACGAGTTAAATCATCACTTGGCAAAGCAGTTGAAGAGCTTCAATCTCTTGAATCTGTCGCTTCGCCACCCACCAAAAGAATAAAAGTTTCAGTAACAGAACCAACACCTTCAACAAGCAAATCTATCACAGAATCTGTCTCTCAGTTTCTTGAGTCAAGCAGCAATGACGAGACCTACGCGATGTCAAAAGATGTAGTAAAAATGATCGAGAGCTATCACCAAGAAAAACGCCTGGCTGCATGTGACAATCCTATTAGTTGGTGGAAAAATACGCAGAATATCTATCCATACTTGAGTAAACTTGCGAGGAAACATTTAGCCTGTCCTCCAACAAACGTACCAAGCGAGAGATTATTTAGCAGTGCTGGATTAATATATGATGAAAAGAGAAACAGACTGGCAGCAGAAAAGGCAGAAAAATTAATGTTCCTTAAGCATAACCTTCCTATAATTAAGTTTGAACATTAAACGATGAACATCTTAGTTTACTTTATTTTAATTACTCATTTATAAATATGCCTAATAAAACTTTAAACTTAATATAAATAGTTATCAAGCTAATTAAAGATCTCTTTCTATAAGGGTGGAGGTTGGGGAAAGAGGTCGGTGGGGTGCATTTGAGTTGGGTTCACGTCCCGCATCCTGGTAACACAATTATGGTTTCTAATTGTGGCTGAAACTCAACAAAATATAACGAATTTATTTGCAGACGAATTCACTAATTGATTTCTATATTAGTTAGATGCTTGATATTATTTTATATGTTCAGAGAAAAGTACAGCAATTATTGTACAATTAATCAATTATACTACATTATAGCTACAGCTCTCTATATAGTAACTTATTATATACGTTAAACACAACAAATCTCGAATATATCCTAAAAAATAACGAAAATGTAGACATCCGCATCCGCATCCGCGGATGTTGAAATCAAACATCCTCATCCGCATCCGCATCCGCGGATGTGAAAAAAATGACATCCGCTACATCACTAATATATATATATATATATATATATATATATAATATATATATATATATTCCATTGTATATTTATTTTCTATATATTCCCATTAATTCGCCTAAATAAACAGAATGATGTAATGGTGTTTTATTTAATTCTTTTGGTTGTATATATAAACATTATTATTATTATTTTATTTATACCAAATGGCTGGTTAGACCTTCTAAGCCAACTGGCGGGTTAAGTCAGAATATATGCTTTAATTAAATAAAAAGGGCAAACTGGCAACTCAGCCAGATACGCCAACTAGCGGATTAAGCCAGAATATATGCTTTAATTAAACAAATAGTGCAAACTGGCAACTCAGCCTTCTAAGCTAACTGGCTGATTAAGCCAGAATATATGCTTTAATTAAATAAATAGCGCAAACTGGCAACTCAGCCAGATAAGCCAGCTGGCTGATTAGGGGCCCAAAAGACAACGACCGCTCGGCTGAAGTCTTAATATGCGTTTGGCTCCTGCCAGGCGAACACCTCTCTTCATTTCTCTCCTTCTCCTCTCTCTTTCTCTTGGGGGATAACTCCGCCTCCAAGTTACATAACCCCTTGTTGCTCTTGCAACATTCCCCTTCTTGCATAGCAACGTGCAACATTCGCATCCCTTGTTGCATACCAACTTTCAACATATCCCCTTGTTGCACAACAACTTTCAACATTCCACCTTGTTGCATAATTTGCAACATCCATTTGTTGCGCAAATTATGCAACATTTGCAATTGCATTGCACTCGTCCATTTTCCGCCCATACTACTCAACCTGAAGCGACAATCAAATAATCTTCCCACATTACAAGGCCATATAGCAGATAATGAAAAACCATACGATTGTAAAAATTTCGTGCTGTTCGACCAAAATTCTTCTCGAAACAAAAGCTAATGATTTTATCTCAAAATATTACTATGAGTAATAGTATTATCGGTATTAGTGATAATTTCTAAAATCACCACTTTTCAACCAGTCGTGATGAAACTTGGTAGGAATGTTAAAAATAATATGTTGTTTTGAATGACTATCATTTCGGACAAATTTCTTACATTTTAAACTCAGGGCATCCCATCAAAATGCAAAAAAATTCGCCGAATATCAGAAAAAAATAAACCTTGAAATGTTTTCCGAACGGATTTTAGGTTTGTTCCTCTACTGTCGTGAAAAAAATATGGTGTATCTCTGCTATGCGCTGTTTATGACTCATTTCTTTTTGAATGAGACCCCTCACACAACCTATTTTCTGTAATTATTACTCGTACAACAATGTCTACTCTAAAAAATATTCTCTTCGAAACCCGTCAGCTTCAATTATACGTTTTCATGAAGTACTATGCAACGAAAAAAAATTGAATAAAAATACCAAAATAGTAAACTCACCAAAAAATGTATAGAACAAAAGTTATAGACAAATTCCTCCACTCTAGAATAATGTTGATTTTTCGTATCTATACGTTTTGGGTTATTTGCATTTAAATAAGCACTGGTCAAAATCCTCAAATTCGAAAAATATTCCTAGACAGTGTTTGGTGTTTCGTTCTCAAGGAATGTGACAGTTTGGTGTGCTCTGTGAGCAGGGGCACCATCTTGTTGGAAAGTATATCTTTCACCACTAATTCGTCGAATATCAGTAGATAGAGTGAAAGATATACTTTCTAACAAGATGGTGTCCCTGCTCACAGAGCACGCTAAATTGTCACATTCCTTGTGAACGAAAGACCGGATTTTATCGAACCCAGTACGTGGCCGGCTAGTAGCCCCGATCTTTCACCACTAGATTATGGTGTTTGGAAAGCCTTGAAGTCCCAAGTTTACATCCCTGGTACCAATACAGAGGGGCGCAAAAGTCAGGAACCATAGGCACATTTTAATAATTTGTTTTAATATGTGTTTTGTTAAATGCAAAAAACTTCACTTTTTTACGTGAAGGTCAAAATATGAGAATAAAAACCCACTCTAATAGACAGAGTTTATTTCCACGACAGTTTCGACGCCCACTGGCATCCTCCTCGGGTGGATACAGAAACACAAATGAAACAAAACAAGAGGGAAAAACAGTTCAGGGATCGACCGTTAAGAAATTCGCACCTAGGTTGGATTCCATTCTCTCGAGACAGGAGGGGCATTTTCATTAAGTACATTCGCACAAATTTTAAAACTATCTTCCTGTTCTAAACATACAGATTCTATTATTTTTACATAATTATTACATTTATAATTAAATTTATTACATTTAATATTGCATAATTATTAATTACAGAAATTATAAATTTATTATTACATTGGTTATTACATTGTTGTTTATTATACAGAAATTATAAACCGAAAAACGAATGAAAAAACGAATGAAAAAAGGCGATTAGGAAATAATCCAGAGACCATTGAGAAATTCGCACCTAGGTTAGATATCGTTCTCCCGAAACCAGAAGGGCATTTTATTACAGGGTCAGCTTATAACTACATTTCCACAAATTAAAAATATCTTCTTGTTCTATACATACAGATCCTAATGTTTGACATAATTACTGCATATATTTATTTCCACATTAATTACTTCCATTATTACATTTACTAAAAGCGAGTAAGGAAACATTCCAATCCAGAGACATTTAAGAAATTCACACTTAGGTTCGAACACGTTCCCACGACTCCGTAAGGGATTTATTGACCAAGAATCTCATTAAAGGGTCTAACTTATAAGTACCTTCGCACAAATTAAAATTATCTACTTTTTCTATACACACAGATTCTATTATTTTTCTTTTGACATAATTATTACATTTATAAAGTACCTTACTTGATTCCCAATCTATAGCATGATTATTTTGGCTAGCGTGATAAAAAATGGCATTATTAGTATTACAACTTCTGAAGGCATATTTGTGTTCTTTGATACGGGTTTCAATATTTCTTCCAGTTTCTCCCACGTATACTAAATCACAACTTTTACAGGGAATGCTGTAGACACAGGCTTGTTCCTCTTTTGCAACGTTATTCCTAACCAATTTACTTTTCACGGTAGACGAATATTTGAACGCCAAAGCAAACTTAAATTCTTTCGTCAACGGTTTTACTCTTTCTAAGCCGGCAATGTAAGGCAAACTCACATATTGTTTTTGGTTAACTGAAGGTTCTGTATCCACCCGAGGAGGATGCCAGTGGGCGTCGAAACTGTCGTGGAAATAAACTCTGTCTATTAGAGTGGGTTTTTATTCTCATGTGTTTTGTTCTTTTCAGATTTGCTGTTGAACTTATGGCACAGAAATTGACAATAGATAAACAGGGTGGAGATAGTTTTAATGTGTGCAAGGCGTGGTAACACACACCGATCAGTTGCTATTACTTTTAATGACAAACACCCTGAGAGGCCGTCAGTTGTTCAGGCATCAGTTGGAAAACTGTTCACTCGCTTCAAAAGAACGGGAAGTGTTCATGATCGGCCGCGTAGTGGCCGGCCAAAAAGTTCAACCGATGCAGCAACATCACTAACGGTACTCAGTCACCTCGAAAACAGCCCACGTAAGTCCTTAAGAAAGTTATCCCAGGAAGCGGGTGTCTCCAGAAGATCCATTCAACGAATTCTTACAACAAATCTTTTCCACCCCTACAAAGTCCAACTCGTTCAGGAGCTGCACGGTGACGACACAGACCGTCGTCGTGTAGAGTTCTACTAGTGGTTTCTACAACATCGACAGCTTCAACGAAAGATCATGTTCAGCGACGAAGCGATATTTCACCTCAGCGGTCGTGTCAATAGGCATAATGCACGCTATTGGGCCAATGAGAACCCCCACTGGATGGAGGAAGGACGTGTGCAATTCGATCCACGAATTGTGGTGTGGGCTGCGCTCTGGAAGGATCGGTTAATTGGTCCGTACTTTTTCGACGGCAATGTGACACGTGAAACATATCTGCATATGCTGCAAACATTTATAATGCACATACTGGACGACATTCCATTGGCAGAACGGTCGGAGATGTGGTTTCAGCAGGATGGTGCACCACCACATTTCGCAACCATCGTCAGGAGCTCTATAGATGAAACGTTCCCAAGCAAGTGGATCGGACGGCGAGGGCCCATCGAATGGCCACCTAGGTCTCCAGACCTCACGCCTCTCGACTTTTTCTTGTGGAGCCATCTCAAGTCGGTAGTCTATGCTGATCGACCCAGAACCATACGTTCTCTAAAGGATAAAATCACATGTGAGTGTGCCAAAATCAGGACCAATGTGTTAAAGAATGTTCAAACATCATGCATTCAACAGGTCAGAAAGTACCTCCATGTGGAAGGCCACCAATTCGAACATTTATTATAATTTAATAAAATATGCCTATGGTTCCTGACTTTTGCTCTACCCTGTATAAGAGACATAGATGAACTACGCGAAAGGATTCTGCTCGGCTGGGAGAAGGTGTCTCAACGATATATAAATAGCTGTATTGATCAGTGGCTTCCACGTTTGGAGGCCTGCGTTGAGCAGGAAGGGGTACACATCGAGCAACTTCTCAATTAAGACGAACAACATGCTAAGGTAAGCATCTATGAAGTTTGGGAGCTCTAGTCCCCTTACTTTTTTTAATATGACAGTTTACCTCTAAGGGGTCATTTTTTTTACCCATCTTGTATATATATATATATACAGGGCGTCCCAAAAAAATGTATACACACTTTAAATAATTATAAAGGCAGTGTTTATTAAAATACATTTCATTTTCAAAATGTAATAGAATCTACAGACATTATTTAATTGTTTTGTCAACGCCTGTTTTCAAACTGACGTCCGTTCTGGTCAAGGCACTGCTGATAACGCGAAGCAATGGAATCGCAAACATCACGAAACATTTCGTTTGGTATTTGTGTGCATTCTTGTTCAATGGCTGCTCTCAATTCAGCGACTGTTGCAGGTTTTATAGCGTAGACTTTGTCTTTTAAGTATCCCCATAAAAAAAGTCTAGTGGTGTGAGGTCTGGTGAACGCGGAGGGTATTCTACGAAACCCCTTCGTCCAATCCACATCCACATCGTGCCAAGTACCACTCGCAATACTCCACTCTTCAGTCCGGATCATCATCATCTTCATTAATAGCATGGACTAATCTTGGAATGTAACTTTTCCATTGACAGCGCTTCAAAATGCGTTGGACAGACGATTCTGAAATTCCTACCTCACGACTCGCTTGCCGCACAGATTTTCTTGGACTTTGGTGATACGTTTCCAGTACTCTTTCTTGCTTTGTGGGCTTGTCGATGTCCGTGGTCTTCCGGAACGCGTCTTGTGGACATTCTGAATAGTTCCATCGGCTTCAAACTTATCTCTAATTCGAGTGATGGTAAGTCGCGTTGGTGGATCTGTTTGAAACTCCCTCCTAAACTGTCTTTGCACTTCAACTGCGTTTTCACACTTCCAGTAGCATTTTAGAATGAATTTTCTTTGTTCAAAGCTTAGTCTGACTGCCATTATTAATTCTAATGGGTTTAACTTGGAAAGAAAGAAACATCAATTGAGCTATCAGCTGTTAAAGTGTGTATACATTTTTTTGGGACGCCCTGTATATATATATATATATATATATATATATATATGTTTGTTTGTGTGTGTTTGTGTGTATGTGTTCTCAGAATACAAGTTGTTTAATATAAACTACGGTTCGGGAGACGCCCGGCAGTACTAAGACACTTTTGTATTGTGGGCTCGAACCCCATTGTTGGGTGGTTGTATTTGCTGTGTTTTACGTATGTGGATAAAGAAGACTTCGCCATGTTTGCTTCTAGCAAAAATAATTTCAAAGGTAGATTTTGGGGAATCCCACATCAGGTGTCTTTTAAACCGCTGTTACGTTACGTGCTCAAGCCGCACGAAGGACATCTTCAGATTACGTTTTTCGAAGATAAATTTGGGAGATAAGGAAAGCAGAGTGGAAATCTTTGCAATTTTGCTTCCAGCAAAAATAATTTTTGAGGTAGTTTAGTGATATTTAACTTAAGTCATCTTTTAACCCGCCGTAACATTAAAAAAGCGATCGATGATCAGGCGCGGGCTTTGCGGGGTTCTAGAGGGGCGAGCGAAGCGAGCCCCTCTAGTTATTATTATTATTGTGTATGTCTCAAAAAGATGATCTCTGAACGATTATATAGGAAAGATGGAACCATGTTCTGAGACAGCAGAACGACACAAAACAAACGGAATCCGACCATTTTAATTCATTTCTAATTGACAATTAAGCAGAAACGCCATTCGTTAGCTCCTTTGCTCACTTCTGCTTCTGAAGAAGTAGTGCCGAGGTGGAGAGTGAGAAAATGATGTTGAGTGAAGAAAAGAGAGCGATGAAGAAACGGTTTCGGAGAAAAAAGTTTTTTTTTAAGACCAAATTTTTTTCAAATTGAAACTAAATTTCTTCAACGGTTACACCAAACAAAATTAGAAAAATTCTATTACAATAATATTTAACAATTAAACATCGTGAATAAATTGAAATTATTATACATAATATTGAAATTCTAAATCAATTCATCCCTAAAAAATTTGCTTAAAAAATATTTTTTGCGGGACATTTTGAACGCGGGATTTTTGGATCAAATGCGGGACTGTCCCGTAAAATACGGGACGTCTGGCAACCCTAACCTAACCGTGTTTGTGATTGTGTATTACGTATGTCCTCGTGGTAGCGGAGGGGACCTACAATTTTACTTGGGTTTTGAACCACAAAAGCTTTAATTTTACTACCTTAAACTATACCCAATCTATCAACATATGCGTCTAATCGGTTTTTAAACATGTTTATAGACGTGCTACTAATTACTTCTACCGGCAAACTATTCCAGCTATTTACTATTCTATGCGTAAAAAAGCTTTTGGCAACTGCTATCTCGAACCTTCTACAGTACTTGTCAGCTTACACCCGTTATTTCTAGTTCTACTATACAGTGGACCCCCGTTTAACGATCGTAATTGGTGCAAAATAAACCATCGGTACACGAAAAAATCGTTACACGAACCCATTATAACATGTAAATGGCCTAATTGGTGCAAATTTTTCTAAAATACACTCTTGCAAGACTTAAAAACACTAATTTTCCATGTTTAAAAGGATATTTTAACAATACATGATATTTTAACACCAAAAATGTATTATAACTTATTTTGCTGTAAACAAATAGTAAAAACAATTAAATAAACATAATTAAATAAAAAAATAAATAAAAGAATTATTTACCTTAGGTTGGTGGAGTGTAACATGGATGAAAATCGATGGTGGTAGTCGTGGGGTTGGAGGAGAAAATTATTGTTTGGAAGGAGAATCTCCTTCCATCGTGAATTTGGCGCGATCGCTCAAAAATCGTTACACGGAAATTAATCGTTACACGGGCAATATATTCTCAATGAGGCTTGATCGTAACACGAACCAATCGGTAAGCGGGGGTCCACTGTATTGTGATATTTCAAAAAAGGTATCACTATTTACGTTATCGAACCCATTCATAATTTTTAAAACCTGGATTAGATCACCCCTCAGCTTCCTCGTCTCGAGTGTAGTCAGTTTTAATTCCTTAAGCCTATCCTCGTACGACTTTGACCTAAGCGACGGAATCATCTTAGTTAATCGTCTTTGAATTCGTTCGATCGATTTTGTCTATATCTTTTCGCATATGAGGATTCCAAAATTGGATCGCATACTCCAAATGGGGTCTAACTAATGATTTATAAAGAGGAACAATAATATCGCGTGATTTGTACTAAAAATTCCGAGCTATAAAACCTAGCACTTTGTTCGCCTTATTGACCGTTGCTGTACTTTGTTTCGCCACTTTTAAATCACCAGTAACTATAACTCCTAAATCTTTTTCCTGATCTACCCTTGCCAACTCCTTCCCTGACATACTATATGCAAAATTCCCATTAAGCGAACCTATATGTAAAATTTTGCACTTGTCGACGTTAAATTTCATTTGCCATGTGACCGACCAATCTACGATTTTATTCAGATCTTCCTGGATTTTACCTCTATCTTCGTCATTAATCACCCTACCACCCAACTTCGTGTCATCCGCAAACTTTGAAACTGTGCTGACTAGCCAGGAGTGGCGAATCTTTTACAGCCACGTGCCAAAAAAAACATGTAAATCATAAAAAAAAAATTCGCGTGCTCACCAAAGTTTATGTATATTAGACCAAATTATAAACATAAGTCTATTATTTTATACTCATTTTTTGGATAACAATTTCTATGCTTAGGCGTGCCAGGCAAATTTGATCGCGTGCCTATTTGGGCACGCGTGCCATAGATTCGCCACCACTGGACTAGGCCGATATCTAAATCGTTAATATATATATATAAGAAAAAGCAAGGGGCCAAATACAGAGCCCCTAAGGAACACCGCTCGCTACATTAGTCCAAGAAGCCTCCGCTCCATCAACGACCACCCTCTGTTTCCTACCTCGCAACCACTCTTCTATCCAATTTATTACTACACCCCTGATTCCATGAGCCTTAGTTTTTTTCAAGTCTTTTGTGCGGTACGGTGTCAAACGCTTTTTGAAAATCTAAACACACTACATCTACCGCCCGATGACTATCGTAAACTTCAACCACCACGCTTTGGAAAAATTCTAAAAGATTAATTAGTTAAGCAAGATTTGTTTTATCTAAAACCGTGCTGCGTATTTCTAATCAAGTCATGCAATTCCATGTGTTCGACTATACATCCCTAATTATTGATTCCAGTAGCTTACCTACAACAGACATTAAAGTGATTGGCCTATAATTTCCCGCCGCACCTTTATCGCCTTTCTTTAAAATAGGCATTATATTTGCTAACTTGAAATTATCTGGTACGCACCCATAAAAAATAGACGCATTAAAAATCTTTGTTAGCGGCACAACAATGCTTTCTTTTAATTCTTTTAGTTGTATGGTCCGTATATATGGAATCCGGCCCCGGTGATTTAAGCATTTTCATTTTACAAATATAGTGCAGTACCTCCCTTTCACTCACCACAATATTATCTAAAGTATTACTATTATCAAAAGGTATTATGTCTATGACCGTAGGGATATTCGTTACATCTTCTGACGTTACATTTTACTGACGTAAAAAATTCGTTTAGCAGAGTAGCCATTTGCTTGTTTTCAGAAACTAGCTCATCGTCAGAATTTTTCAACGGTCCCAAGACGCTCTTTACTAAGTTCCTATTATTGACGTATTGAAAAAATCGCTTGGGGTTTTCTTTGCCGTCATGAGCTATGGAAATTTCAAAATCGCGCTTGGACCTTTTAATTACGCTTTTCGCTTCACGCCTTAGAGATATGTAGTTGTTTCGTAACCACAAATTGTCTTCATCGTACTTGTGTAGCCTATAAGCCCTATCTCTACTCTTTATAATATCCCCCTACTCTAGAAATGAACCATAAGGGATTGTTATTTACTTTCGCACGCTTAATCTTGTGCAGTACACATTCCTCATTTTTTTTGTCCTAAACACTGTTTCAAACGATTCCCACATTCCTACGATTCCCTCCGTCATATGACCTTAGATGTTGCGAAGGAGGTTAAACAACCCCTATCTATTATTATTATTATATTATTATTATTATTATTATTTAGTTCTTAGTTTATATTTGTTATTGGAAGGAGAGAATAATATCAGTAAATGAGTGCAGATTACGTAAAGTAAAAGTTGATATTAATTTAATATTCGAGTTTAATGAACTCCTTTTTGATATGACTATCAAAAGGAGCAAATTATACTCCAGAACGAGTTTCAGCAACTCTCAAATATTTGCATTGTAACTTAACAACCTAAACTAACCTGGCGTAACATAACCTACGCTAACTTACCTAGCCTTTGCTAACCTTACCTAACTTAATCTAACCCACAATATACTTGTCAATAGAATGTCAATTCGATCAGATGTCGTAATCCCGTAACAGTCTCGTGAGGAAAAGGTATATAGCCTGATTCGAATTAAGAACAGTCACGCGCCTGCAATGTATTATTGTATTACCACGCAGGTTTATCACTTTACTGAAAAATCGAGTTGTACTATAGCTTAGACTCTTAGACTTACTATGGCTTAAGGTTAAATTAAATTACTCCTACCTACAGGACCTTAGTTAGGCTTAGTCTAGGGTTAGTTCAGTATTTTAATTTTAGGGTTTCAAGAATGTAACCTAATAAATTGATGAGGTTGTGCAGTTTGTCTTGGAAAGAATAATATACTCGTTATTTTTTACAATATATTGTTTAATTTTGCTCTTTATACGGATTCTTGGATTTGCACTTGATCCATGAACCTCATTAGATGTGTTTCATTAAATATTTCATTAGCTGTTTCATTAAGTGTTTCATCTGATGATATATTAAAGGTTTCAGATAGTAATTTTGAACATCAAAACACTTGGCACAGTTCAAACATTTCAAAAACTAAATAACGTATCTAAGCTGTTTGATGAACGAAACACCTTAAACTTGGAGAATAAACCTTTAAAGAAACACCAAGTTAGAAAATAAAATTAAATAAAAATTTTACCATTTCATTATTTCAAAACCCATTTCCTAACACTGAATGGAATGGATTCGATGCTTATCCCTTTAAGTCCTGAATTTTTTGTAGGGTTAAGTTATAAATGCGTGTATTTGAAACGTTAGCAATTTGTACCTTTCGTCCTTAAAGGGTTAAAGGCTAACACTACGAACTAGTAACATACCGACTGATGGCAACAAGATGGACAGAAAATTAAGTCGAGTTACACTAAAAAACTGTTTTATTTAATTTAAACAAAAACTTTGGCCTTTAGACTAAAAAAAAATTATGTTCAAAGTTATCAAGCCAAGTTATATTAAAAAAAACTAAATAAATTTGGTTCAGATTAAACATATACAAGATTATTTAGATCTAGTATTTACATGGAATTAATCACTTTGAAATTTGCCACATGAAGTCAAACTCTGTTCCAAGTAAATATAATTTTATTTATATTTACTTAATCTAAACCAAACTTAGGATCACCTGAAGATCAGGGCCCCCAGCCTTCTTTAGTTAGCCTTATAATGCTAACTAACGAAAATATCACCACCTGACCTAACCAATCGTTAGGTCAACTGTACGCCCTTGACGATTGGTCAGGTTTAGGGTTGCCAGATTTTTCAGATGCCCATGCAGGACAAAAATTTTTCTGAGTTTTTTTTTTAAGACCAAATTTTTTTTCAAATTGAAACGATTTCTTCAACGGTTACAACAAACAAAATTAAAAAATTTTTATTACAATAATATTTAACAATTAAACATCGTGAATAAATTGAAATTATTATACATAATATTGAAATTCTAAATCAATTCATCCCTAAAAAATTTGCTTAAAAAATATTTTTTGTGGGACATTTTGAACGCGAGATTTTGACGCGGGATTTTGACGCGGGATTTTTGGATCAAATGCGGGACGTCTGGCAACCCTAGTTAGGTTAGGTCGTGATATTTTCAGGGGGCCCTGATCTTCAGGTGATCTCAAACTTATTTTGAAGTAACATAATTTACTTACTTCAATTATAATAAAACTGGGAATGATCATTTTGAATACAGTTCTTTGTTATCTAAAACCCAAACAATTTCTAGTTTAAACTAAAGAGTGTGTAATGGTTTAGTGCAGTGATTCTCAACCTGGGGTACGCGTACCCCTAGGGGTACGCGATGGGGTCCTGAAAATATAACCCTTTTAATTTTATATACGATTAACAAACGGCCACGAGTCAAACGGTCGTCAAGAAAGTAAAAATCTTGTATGCCTCTCAAAAATCCAGAAAATCCCTCGAAAGAGCTCAAGGGGTACGGAAGAAGAAAAAGGTTGAGAACCGCTGGTTTAGCATAATGCTCGAAACATTATTAAATAAGTCATCATAATTACGCAAATGTTGTGGTGAAAAAATTTAAAATAAATAATTATCTATCCTTAAAATTTAGAAAGTCTAAAAGCAGATATTAATTTTTGCTTGTTAATGGAGAAGATGAAAAATTAAGTGAATTTAAATAATATAAACTATTTTAAAGTGTTCTTTGTATTAAATACAAAATATCTGTTTGAATATAATTTTAAAACTTAAAATATTAAATAAAGTTCGTATTTGAAATTCGGATGGTGCATAAAAAAAAGGAAATTGCTAACATAGACGATCTAGTACATAATAAGTCTTTCAAAAGTATATAAAATTGAGAGATTTTTTGTGTTTCAAAAAATATATAATAATATCTAGTTGGCAACTTTTTCATTATATGACAATAAAGTTCAAAATACTCCAAAATAGGACACTGGAATTAAGATTTTTTTTCTTTTTCTTTTTATATAGCATATATCTATACGATGCTTAGAAAAGAAAATATAATAAAATCAGCAGATTTTTCTTAGATATATAAATGAGACCTCTTTCAAGCTTTTACTTTTAAAATTTTAAATGAAAAAAGAATAGAAACGTTTACTTTCGGTAGCTCCTCCGCCCTCTCCATTCCTTTTAAATGAGACTGAATACGCCAGAGCTCATTCATAATAAAAGAGACTTTATAACAATTGGTAGAAACATCTTCATCTCTATAAAAAGGTGAAAATTGTTTCTCAGAGAAGCTTTTAGAAGCATTTGTTTAATGCTTTGAGGAGACGCCCTGAAACACAAGCCGAGTTTTCAGTCTCATAATCATATTTCTTTTCCATGAAGGAAAATAAACGCTTCTTCTCCTCCAAATTCACGCTTGGAAGGAAACTCCAACCAAGAATAAAAGAGACATTTTGCGTCAACAAAAACAGAGAAAAATAGTGTTTTTTCTTTCGTACACATTGGCAAGAATATTTGCAAAGTTTATGTATATGCTTTTAAATATGGCGTCATATATATATATATATATATATATATATATGCCGTATAATGGAAGGCGAGTTATATGGAGTTGATTTGAGACCCTTTTATTTATTTGAGTGACTAGTCTTCCCTTTTGTTTTTGAATTTACTATTAATGCTGAACGGTACGAATAAAGGAGTACTTAAAAGATATGACTATAAAATATTAAAATATTTGTCATAAATGGAGAAGTTTATAGAAAAAAAAGACATTTCGGAATAAAATGATAATTGAAACAATAAACTTTACTCGCAAGGTCTGAGGTTAGGTTACGGATGGAATGTGTCTTGCATCGAAAACATTTGGCAATCGTGAAATGACTTATGTAAGCTTGGAATTGCAAATTTATAACAAATCAGACGCATAAAGGAGAAATTTTAACGAGAACAGACAAAAGTGGTTACAGAACGAATACCAAAAGTTATTATGTTCGTCAGTAGTTCACAAGGCTAAATCACAGTGTTCGTTTGCCTCAACAACGAAAAGCGTTATTTCCACAAAGAAGGTTAATAAACTTGTGCTTCAGCGTAAGCTCCCGCCAATAACTACCAATGCAGAGCAAAGATTATGAGTCAAGTAGATGATGCACAGACCTATGGTCTTTTGGAGGTCTGTTTTGTTCTTGAGTGGGTCTCGTTTTAATCAATTCATATCAAATGGACACATGGTATCTCCCGGTATAACGGGTCTCGGGGTATTTTTGTGTAACATAACTGATGATGTAGGTATTCATACTATGAAAAATGATTTAATAGAAAATTTACAGAATCGCTTCAAGCAGTGGAAGACAGACATTACTTGCATGATTGCTCAGGTTTTAGATCCTCGTTTCAAATTTGCTTGCATTACAGTAACAGAGTTTGTAAAAAAGTGAGGTAATCACTATGTCTGCAGCACCTAATGCTAGTCCTACACGTAATATAACTCATGGCGATGAAGCATCTGCTTTTGTTTCACGAAAAGATCGAGAACCTTCGAAAAAGAAGTCGACTTATGGAGCTACTTCGATGAGGTTGCTTCGTCTTCACAACCAATGCGCCTCCACCTGTCAAAAGTAGACAGCAAAGTTGTCAGAAAAAATTAAACATCTATTCAAAGGAGTCACGAATCAGTCGCGACACGAACCCTCTTGATTAGTGGCGCCATAATGCTAAAGATTCCCGAAACTATTAGTACTTGCTCGCAAACATCTCACCACGCCACCCAGAAGCGTGCGAAGTGAACGGCAGTTCAATTCTGCAGAAAATGTAATTACCGACGCACGTAATCGTTTACCTCCTGATGCTGCTGAACGACTAATTTTTCAGCACAATAATCTACTTGCATGAAATTTCAATTATTAGGTTTTGTTTTTGTGGTAATTATAATTACTGCCTTTTAATTTTTTTGTAAGGTTATTACTTATTAGTATCACTATAATATATTTTAACTTCCATTTCCTGAATCACGTTATTTACCCTAATTATCAAATATTCGGTATTCCGTTAAAAACATATAAAACCTATTCGGCGGAATACCGAATATTTGGTACATCCCTATTTCATGGAAAGACCTCTTAATTTTGCTGAATACATCTCCATTTTTGAAAATCATTTCCAACTGTCCAAAAGACGTGTTTCCGGATAAATACATATTTGCTGCATGAGAACTGTTGATCAATAAATCTGTAGCCTGATATACTTGCAGATAAGTTAAACCAATAAAACTTTCAGGGCACAAGCATATACCTTTTTATATATGATTGAGAATCGCGTAACTAATGACATGTTTCTGATTGCAGGTTAGCTAGAGCGACCGCTGAAGGAGACCTAACTTCAGGATTTCAGAGAAAACAGATCATGTCTAGCAACGAACCATCACTAAATACCTGCAGAAGAAAGGTTTAACTCCCGAGGTAATATATGCGGATATAGACGCTACATTAGAAGATAGTTTCCCTTCGTATCCAGTGGTTATACAGTGTATAGCCGCGTTCAAGCGCGGAAGAGAGAACACAAAAGATGGGCCAAGTGCAGGACGTCCTGTTGAGGTGCCGACACCAGAAATGGTGGAGCAGGTGCATGATATTGTGCTCCGAGACAGACGAGTAACTATCAGGCATGTAACAGAGACACTACACATGAGTTTTGGTGTGGTGCAATCAATCCTTTCCAATGTCTTGGGCATGCACAAGCTCTCAGCGAGATGGGTCCCTCGAATGTTGACAGTGGACCAGAAACATGCTCAGCTGGCCATCTCTCGCGAGCTTTTGGAGCGACACCAAGCTGACCCGAATAACTTTTTGGAGCGAATTATCACTCAGGATAAAACATGGGTTCATCACTTCGATCCTGAGTTGAAGAAACAATAATGGAGTGGAAGCACCGACAGTTACCACCACCTAGAAAATTCAGGAGAACGTCGTCAGCTGGAAAGGTTCTGGCCAGTGGCGGCTCGTCGGTAGGCACTGCGGAACTGCAGTACCCCTGAATTTTTTATTTACAATTGAAATAATCAAGAACAATATAAGGATGAGTTCACTGAATAACTTTTGAAACTTTTATTCATTGCTCAATGCTCATCCTTTTATTTCAGTAATTATTTCAACCCATTCTTAGAGACAGCACCCCTAGAATTTTTAGTCACGAGCTGCCACTGGTTCTGGCGACAGTGTTTTGGGACTGTGAGGGCGTGATGATGCTCGACTTTCTCGAAAAGGGAAAAACGAGCAACAGGGAGTACTACTCTAATGAAATGCGCCGTTTGCGCGAGGCAATCAAGCGTAAAAGACGTGGCAAACTGACGCCTCCCCACACACGGCTCAGCTTTCAGTGGCTACTGCAACCAAGTGTGGCTATGAACTTCTACCGCATCCACCCAACTCTCAGACTTCTTTCTGTTTCCAAAACTCAAAGAATCACTTATGTTATAAGGACGATGCTGCAGTGATGCATCCTGTGAACGCGTTCCTGGGGACCAGGATGAAGTGTTCTACAGAGAAGGCATCAAGAAGCTCGAGCATCGCCGGACCAAGTATATTGTCATGAAAGGAGATTATGTTGAAAAATAAAGCGATTTCATGCCCATTTCTTATTGTTTTCTATGTCAGGCTACGAATTTATTGATCGACCCTCGTATACGTCACACCTTAAAATCAGTGGCAGAGACAAATAGAGCTGTGCGTGGTCTCTCTTTCTTTTACACGCTTAAATAGTCTGACAACAGACCTTTTGGATAGGCTTGGGAGCACATTAAATCGTTAGCTGAGAACACGAGGATCTCGCCAACATTTGACAGCTGCTTTAAAGAAATATCTGAACCGAACAATAATTTCTTCGAAACGAAAGACGGTCGACGTACAAAATCTTCGACAGTTCGAGAAACTGTACGTGTTCAATCGAAGTCAATAAATTCTTGACCAGAACGTTGATTCGAAAATTCATCCTGTACAGTATAAGGCAATTGCCCTTGTCCATTCAAATATTCATTCAGCATTTGCAATTTCGGACGCTTTCTGTTGGACTGGTTGGCGCACGACGCAATTAACCAATAAGACTATACAGTATATACAGTGTGTGTATATACATATATATATATATATATATAATGAAAATTATTTCACAAAAGTTAACACGTGAAAAATATTTATGATGAATAAAACCACGAAGAAAAGGAAACACAGAATGGTGCTCAAGCGCTTTCGTCTAATGACAGCCTCAGGAACACTGAAGTAAATAAAGAGTTCCAGACTACAGTAATATAGGTTACAAAATATATATATATATATATATATATATATATATATATAATTAAATATAGAAATAAAAATTGTGGGAGGAGCATACAAATTTGTAAGGAAAACTACCAATTTTAGCACTTTGCCCTTCTTGTCTAAATCCTTTCTGAACGAATTCAACACAAGATCAAATGGATTGTTTACAACCAATTTTATAGATAATGCCTGAATGATATATAAGTCACAAAAAAAAAATAAATATATATATATATATATATAGGTAAATAAATTGAAAAATAAAAATTGTAAGAGGAGTATACAATTTATAAGGGAAAACTACCAAAGTTTTAGCACTCTGCCCTTCTTGTCTAAATCCGTTCTGAACGAATTCAAAACAAAAGGATCAAGTTGAAAAAGACCTTGGCTCATGTTAAAGTTATTTGTAAGTTGGATAATAACAAACTCAAGAATATTTCTATTAACAATGTTGCTAGAGTGAAACAAAACTGAAGCATTATTCCAATCAATACAGTAGGATAACTCTGACTCATTGTTCCCGAGGATGTCATTAGACGAAAGCGCTTGAGCACCATTCTGTGTTTCCTTTCCTTCGTGGTTTTATTCATTATATATATATATATATATATATATATAAGGTGTGGCATGAAGCTTGACCTTCGGCAGAATGAACAATTCAGGCGGAAACAAATCTGAGGTTACCAATGTTATATATATATATAACCTTAACCTTTGATTTGCTTCCGCCCGAATTGTTCATTCCGACGAAGGTCAAGCTTTTCACTCCACCTTAAACCTCAGTTTAACGTGGAATCCGAACCACGCCCCATCAGCAGCCCAGCGTCTTAACCACTAGGCCACGCAGGGTACCCATTTATCTACCAACCACTTTCTTTATTGCGGCTTCACATATCTTCACGTCTTGTGGTGAGTACAAACTACTTAATTATATATTATACTGTAAGAGAATAATAACGTGTGTGGTGCCACGCGAGATGGGCCAGTCAGTGGTGGTGGGCAGCAGTAGCTGCAACCCCTCCCCTAACTGACGGGGTATACTGAGCTAATCGTGAAGCTGGTTATCCGTGAACATGGACCTCGCCCAATCATGGATAACTGTACCATTGTATCGAGTATATATATATATATATATATATATATATAAAGTAGGTATACAGTTGATGATTTATTTAATTAATGAAACTTTACACATAACATGTGTTAATCACGCAGGTGTTCATTATTATCTACCCTGAAAGGAAAATGACTTTAAAAATCAACATATGAAACTGTCTACCTACTTTTGGGCCACTCTCTATGTATATATGCAGTGGTGTAGTGCTAAATAAAGAAGTGAGGGAACGCATTTTGAAAGTGTTACTCAGATGCGGGGGGACAATGGCGAGCGCGGCGAGCCCATACAGCTGGGGGTCCGGGGGCACTGTAAGCCCCCCGGGAAATCTTTTGAAATCTGACCAATTTCAGGGATATTTTGAGGTCATATGCACTGGATATTAGGATATATTCCAAGGTTGAAGATGCAGTATTTCCAGTGTCATTAGATATACGACATCCAGTACGATCAATAAAAATAGCTAACAACTGGAATGATTAACTAAAAAAAGTTAACAACTGGTACGCCGTGGTGACTGTTTCACCAGATCTTTATAGGCTAGCATTGCCTCAGTCGAAGCTAAAAGAAATGAAACAGTTAATGATTCTTTCTCATATTTCTCCTAGGGGTGGGAATTAAAATTTCATGACGTTAGAGATTTGTAAGTTCGGATTTATTTGAAATAGTGAGGGAACGCCGTTCCGTCTACCAAAAAAAGTAAGGGAACGCCGTTCCCACGCGTTCCCACAGCACTACACCACTGTATATATGTATATGTATGCATATATGTATATGTATATATGTATTCGCGGAATTTGTTGAGTTTTTAATGAAACAATTCCACGAATTTATTGACTGCACTTTATATATATATAGTGGTGGTGTGTGGTTAGCGTCGCTGACTACGAAACCATCGGCCCCGGGTTCGAGATCCGACGGCAGCCGGCGCGCAGCAAAACCCAGCTGTTCATCCTCCCACACAATAAAGAAAAAGTGGTTGGTAGATAAATGGGTACCCTAGGTGGCCAAGTGGTTAAGACGCTGGGCTGCTGATGGGGCGTGATTCGGATTCCACGTTAAACTGTAGGTCTAAGGTGGAGTGAAAAGCTGGACCTTCGTCAAAATGAACAATTCGGGCGGAAGCTGACCGAAGGTTATATATATATATATATATACACACGCAGGAATATTTATTTAAGTTGCCTAGTACCACTAAAAGTGAGAAAAATATTAAAAAATTCGTGTCGAAGGGCCTTTGTGTGTATCCTAAAAAAAAAAACGTTATCTAAGCCTAAATAATGTATTAAAAATTATACACAACAACGCTCATTCATTTTAAATTTTGTTTTCCTCGTCATTTTCATGCATACAATATATATATATATATATTATATATATTATGGGAACCTAATCCTTATTTGCTTATGATACGAACGCTTTCTAATGAATTCCTAACACGAGGACATTACTAGTTGTAATACCTAACAGCAATAACAATTCTCCGAAAATTAAACGCGAAAGAACGTTCCCTTAAATGCGAGTTATTTATTGAGAAATTTCATTGTTTGAGCGTATTCGACGGCGACTTATTATATGTTTTCGGTTAAAATAGACTATAAAGCGTTAATGGGATTTGTACAATGGGAAGTATTGCACGCGGAGGTGAAGGAAAAACAATTTACTTCTATAGTCGTTTATACAGTTGAAGGGGACTACTTTTTTTTTTGTTTTTCTTTTAGAAACGAATACACTAATAATAGACCAAATTATCTTCAAACTGTTAAATGGTTATCGAAACTATGCTATGATACACATTCATTCAAAATGAAACCGTAATTGAAGAGAGAAATTAGAAAAATAATTATTGAAATAGATTAAATATTCATCAGAATAAATATAAAAATTAGGTAAAATTAAAGAGAGAGAGAGAGAGAGAGAACGAGAGAACGAGAGAGAGAGAGAGAGAGAGAGAGAGAGAGAGAAAGAGAGAGAGAGAGAGAGAGAGAGAGAGAAACTTGGGAATCTAAAAAGACGTTTTGTAACTTCTTTCATGTCTCTTTGAAGCATTTTTGGGGCGACAAGAGTTTGCTTTTTAAAAACGAATAGGAAAACGTCTGAAGCTGGTTTTAATGAGTCTCCCTATCTGACGTTTCTTTGCTGGAGAATTTGTCCGCCACAGGAAAAAAACTTAAATAATAAAAATAATTACCGCGAAAAATTAAAAAGGATTTTTCCGCAAAATGTTCTCGCGAGAGAAAAAATGTCGCTACGAATGAAGAGACTCGAGAAAAATATAATGAATAAAAATTTCTTATATGAATTTTAACTTATTTGTTTACATCTTGTGAATATCATTGTTTTTATACGCAAAATTAACCGAGTTTTATTCAGGTTCTTTTTTTTTTAATTTATTTATTATTTCGTTTTATTTTATTTTTGGTAATTTAAAAACAAAGTTTTTATTCATTGGTAAATATTTTGTATTTCGAATGCAATTATTTTTATTAATTTCTCGTCATTCAAAATGTATAATTAATTATTTTACTCATTAAAGTGAGTTAAGCGATTAACTACATTTGAACGATTGACCACGATTCAAATCCTATTTTTAAAAATTCAGAATAAAAAGAAAATGAGATATTTAACCCTCTAACGCCGACTGGGTCGAATACGTACCGTTTCAAATGCACGCATTTAGACTTAACCCTACAAAAATGTTCGGCGTTAAAGGGTTAATATTTCATTCAATTACTCGTGTTTTTATACACTTGCGTAATTTACTCTGGGCATTCCGTTCGTTCTACCAATATTTACCGTTGGTAAGGTAGAGTTTTTTGGTAGTTGGTACTGCAATTTCACACTCATCTCCTATAGGATTTATGCTAGGAAGAGTAAATGATTTGGTGCTCCGTTTTACGTCGTTCGTCTAACTGAGGCACTTAGATCGACGGCCGGTAATACCATCAACCGGGAAAAATAAGCCCCCATTTTAAAAGAAGCACCGTGTTGAGTTGAATACATTACGTGCAGCGGGCTCGTCACTGTATCTCCTCCCCATTTCTCAAACTGGCTCGAGACAGTTGTTGGCTGGGTTAAGAAGAGTAAATTATATCATCTCAAAAGCGTTCGTGATGCGTTGTTGATACGTTGTATGAAAGCGCTTTTCTTCAATAATTTGAATGTCCTGGGAAATTCTTATCATTAGCATTGACTGTACAACATCTATTCCAGTAAGAAGTGGGATATTTAGTAAGTGTCATAAACGTTTATTGACGTTTTATAAACGTTTATGACGTTTGCTCTTCTAAACTCTCTAACTACATGCCTCCTCCTTTAAGGAGAGCACGCAGCACCAGACTTTCGACACATTATTATTCCTTTTCTGTCCAATCGGTATTTTCAATCTTTCATGTACTCAACCGGTCAACTCTGGAACAATCTTCCTCACTCCATCCTTCCCCCTGTCTATGACCTCCAATCTTTCAAACGCAAAGTGTCCAGGCATCTCGAAAACCCTGGACCTTGATTTTGGCTCTCTTCTTCTTCTATGGGAGGAGTATTTTTGCGGATATTCGCCCCTGTCCTCTCTTTCCTGCATAAAAAAACTTAACTTCCCAGTAATTACTGGGATGATGACTGTTATAAATATACCAATTATTAGATATTAAAAGAAATATTTGATGAAATATTTATTGTTATTATAAAGAAATGTATTTTCAACTTCATACACGTATGAAGTCCGTAAACTAGTCCAGACATATTTGCACGTCGGCGTTTTCGCGCAGAGAACTGTATTTCCATCACTTTGTACAGAAAATTATTTCGTCAGCCACAGCCTTTTTTTCGAAGTACAACTTTCCATCCGAGTTTTCTACACATTGGCCAAATTTTATCAATCTATCGAACTAATTCATCTTCCTTTTTGTCAGCTTTCGTTCATTTGAAATTTAAATAAAAAATAAATGAAGCTGATTTTGGAATTAGTATGTTCAAATATACCCCATGAAAGCTAACTGAATCCCCCGAAATTTTATTTTTACATTATAATTTCCTTATTTAACTCAGACTTACCTACCATATATTCAATTATGCACATTATATACAAATAAATAAATATATATATATATATACATTTTCTTTAGACTCACCGGATTCGAACTGCTCTCCCTGACATTTTTCACGCAACGCAACGTACAGTCTTCTCGTTACGCCATTCAGAAGTTAGCGTCAGTTGCTCAATGCACTGAAACAAATTTTTAACCCTTTAATGCCCAATGTGTGAAATTTTCATCGTTAACTTTGGAAACAATTTTAGACCTTTCAGTTCCCAATGTGTGAAATTTAACACATTTCGTATTTTATTAATTATGAACAATAAAACTTTGTAAAATATATTTTTCAGTTTTTTGAGGTCCAATTAAACGATTTTATATCCCAATTTTTTTTTTTACTTTTCGACTTAATTTGGGTATGAAAGGGTTAAGTCATAAGACTGTTAACCAGGTCAATAGACGCATCCAGCTTCAAAATTGAGCTTTTGAGTTATTTAACTTAAAAGAATTGTAACTAGTCATTAAACCTGAAATAGTTAATTTACAGTTAGTCTTGGGACGAATCCATCACTTGGCGATGTAAAATAAATTTACTTATTTTATTTTCTTGGAATATATCAAATGATACTTACGTATTATCGGGACTACCAAACTGTTTATTATGTATTTTTGCTCTCGTCATTTTCGTTTAAACTAACGAAAATATCACAACTTAACCTAACCAATCATCGAGGGCGTACAGTTGACCGAACCGGGCATTCAATTAACCTAACCAGGCATTCAGTTGACCTAACCGGGCATTCAGTTGACCTAACTGGGTATTTTCCGTTTCATTTTGTTTTTCGTAGCTAACCTAACCTAACCTAAAATCTCGGTTAGGTTAACTGAATGCCCGGTTAGGTCAACTGTACGCCCTCGATGATTGGTTAGGTTAAGTTGTGATATTTTCGTTAGTTTAAACGAAAATGACGAGAGCAAAAATACATAATAAACAGTTTGGTAGTCCAGATAATACGTAAGTACCTATCAAATAACTAATTGCTAGTTTTAATTTTAAATCAGTTGACCAATTTCATTTTGTGGTTAAATAGCAGATAAACTAAATTTTGAAAAGCGAAACAAATCCTATGACAAATGGCATGTTTCACAGATATGGTGGAATAAGTAGTTTCATATTCAAGTTAAATAATAGACTATAAATATAGTTTGATATAAATTATAAATATAAAAGGACAACATGACAACTCTCCAAAATAAGTGTCTTAATGGGTTTATATTGTAAGTATTGCACACAATATATATACTGTGTGTATATATATATATATATATATACACAAACTCAGAATGGTCCCCTGAGAAATTTATGTTAAACACAGACCGTGCATGGAACAAGGAACTCTTCTGGGAAAATTAAATCCACTATAGTCCGAATAAGTAATGGTAAATGACAAATACCATAGTTTTTTCTTTTTCATGATGCTAGCCCGACGTGGGCAACGGGTCTCTCGCAAAGAGATCCCACAAATATAGCTTCCCTCACCAGCTATCTGCAAAGCAGACAGGATCCAGCTTTGGGACATGGACCTAGGGTTTAAAGCAAGCCTAGTCCCTACATTCAGAACCTCTATATAAGTAAAAGACTCGTTGCATTCACGTCGGATTGAATAAACAAAGAAAAAGGGGTAACTATTGTATTTTTAGCCAAAAAAACCAAAACTTAAACCTCAACCGGGACATTGAGCGTCCACTTTTCAAGGCTATATTTGTGGGATCTCTTTGCGAGAGACCCGTTGCCCACGTCGGGCTAGCATCATGAAAAAGAAAAACTATGGTATTTGTCATTTACCATTACTTATTCGGACTATAGTGGATTTAATTTTCCCAGAAGAGTTCCTTGTTCCATGCACGGTCTGTGTTTAACATATAAATTTCTCAGGGGACCATTCTGAGTTTGAGTATATTGAACGGACGTGTTACGTGCCTTGAAAAGTGGACGCTCAATGTCCCGGTTGAGGTTTAAGTTTTGGTTTTTTTGGCTAAAAATACAATAGTTACCCCTTTTTCTTTGTTTATTCAATCCGACGTGAATGCAACGAGTCTTTTACTTATATAGAGGTTCTGAATGTAGGGACTAGGCTTGCTTTAAACCCTAGGTCCATGTCCCAAAGCTGGATCCTGTCTGCTTTGCAGATAGCTGGTGAGGGAAGCTATATTTGTGGGATCTCTCTGCGAGAGACCCGTTGCCCACGTCGGGCTAGCATCATGAAAAAGAAAAACTATGGTATTTGTCATTTACCATTACTTATTCGGACTATAGTGGATTTAATTTTCCCAGAAGAGTTCCTTGTTCCATGCACGGTCTGTGTTTAACATATATATATATATATGTGTGTGTGTGTGTATACAGTAACACTCATTAACGAAAAACTTATCTGTTTTAAGCAAAATTAGTAGATTACTTTAATATATACAAAAGCCATTAAAGTTGTAAACTCATTTGAAAACTTTTAAAAGAAATGCGCGAATTATTATATAAAACTCTTAATAACTACCAAATTACCTTACATTACCGCATTAAATTGTTATTTGGTTACATTTATACAATATATTTTTGATGATAGAAGGGTAACTAAGATATTTTGCAGTTTATATATAAACACATGGTCAGATTACTTTTGTGAAATACGTAAGGGTAGTCAGATGCACCCATTTGCCCATGCACTCTGACATATGCGCAACAACCACTCCAACCCTTTCAATCCCCCATACTTAATCCATTTCCCTATATATATTCCATCCACACCTGCCGCATTTCCATTTTTCAGTTCGCGAACCGCGTGCCGCCGCTTTCACTTCATCTATGGTTATGTTTTCAGGCATTCTGTCACGTGTCCTCCTCACACTGCCAAATCCTATATTTATATTTACACTCCTCTCGTCTCTTCTACCCATCAAACCCTCGAAGTATTCCTTCCGTCCATTCCGTACAGCTTTTAATCTCGGAAAAGGGTTTTTGATTTCCCGGGAAACGGGAAATTTAAATTGCATTTCCCGGGAATTCCAGGGATATCGGGAAATTGATAAAGCAATTAAAACTAAACGAATACATTAAATTAAAACAATGGAAACTGTTCTTTATTAAGCCATTTTACGTAAGATTCATCAAAAAAATATATTAGATCTATGTGACTAGGCGTGGATACAGGTAGAGAGGGCGCGGATTTAGGAGTTGTCATGCCGGTGTCATGTAAATATTGCCACCCCAATATTATATAATAATACTAGCTGAGGTACCCGGCGTTGCCCGGGATAAATTCCACATTGCTGTTGCATGTCGTTCACGGTCAGCTTCAAGGCGTGATTGTCTTTATTGGGGTGTTTCTCTTGCTCTGTCCGAAAAAGTGTAGCAGCTACCAGCTTCAAGACGTGATTGTCTTTCTTGGAGGTTTTCTCTTGCTCTGATAGCTGCTACACTTTCTCGGACAGCTACAAGACGTGATTGTCTTTCTTGGAGGTTTTCTCTTGCTCTGGCTGTTGCATGTCGTCCACGGTCAACTTCAAGGCGTGATTGTCTTTCTTGTGAGCTTTCCTGCTTCCGGGCTTCTTTATTTTTCCTGGCTGCTGATGTAGATCTGCCCAAACTTATCCGTTTCTTTGGTGGCATGGTAAAGTTGTTGGGATTTTCAAAAACTGCAAAAAAACATTGCCACATTAATTTCTTGTAACTATTCGCACAAACAGACAAACAGACAGGCTGACCGACTCTGTGTTGACATTCTTCATCCCATAAGAGGTTCCAGTGCCAAATTTGGTAGCTCTAGGTCAAACGGTTTGAAGTCGTCCTAAAAAATAATTATATGTGAAGCTCAAGATTTTCATGACTGTGTTCTTTTCTATAGTTTTATTGACCAAATAATTAGTCATGAAAATGTTAAGATTCAGAAATCTTGACACAATGTGAAGCTCAAAATTTTCACGGCTGCGTTCTTTTCTGTGGTTTAAGCGCGGTGCTGGGGCCTTCTGGCCCAGTAATTTTAATTATTTAATTTATTAACATTCTTCATCCCATAATAGTTCCCGTGCCAAATTTGGTAGCTCTAGGTCAAACGGTTTGCGCATGCATAAAGGACAGACAAACAGACAGGCGAAAATATATAATAGATTATAAATTATTAATTATTAGAATATGAGATGTCATTCAGGTTAAAGCTAGAGGAGTTAAGCCCCCGCGTCTCCCTCTCTGTATCCGCACCTGGTAACAAAATATTATCAAGCTTTGCTGACTATGAATATTTTGTTTAGCGTGACATTGCCAATTGCACACTCTACATATACAGGGTGTCCCATAAGTCCGGTCTCATAGGAAAATTTATTTTAAGTTAAATTTACAAAAGTAATACATTAGAACTAAAACAAATGTCCAAATTAATGTCTGGTTTTTGGATTTTTTTTGTTTTAGGTAGAATAACACGCACTGGCTAATATGGAAGCGAGTTACACTCGTGAGGAAAAGGCCTCCGGAGGCCACACAACCTCACTTTACGTGAGACTATCATTTTAGTCAGAGAGACCCAATTTATACCTCGCACTACACGTGTAATGCAAGGTATGAGTGGGGGTCACATACTTCTTTTCACGCGCACAAAGTTTGTCAAACCACTCTCACCATGCATATCAATTGTTTTATACCAGGTATACTTATGTACCCGTTTAGGTTCAAAAAAGAATTTGTTACATACAACTTTCATTGCATAAATCCTTCAGTCCACACCCATAATCATTCACTCCTGTTGCACCATGTTTCCCCAACACCTCATCCTCCAGACCGATGCCAATTTTCCCACTCGTGTCTCCTATCACAAACATTTTGGTAACATTCAGGCACCCTTCCGATCACACTATCAAGTTCTCTCCAGAAGCTTTCTTTCTCATCCTCACACTTAGGCCTATCATTACACGGCGCATATCGAACCACTACCGCTACTTTCATCCTCGCAAACTTAAAATTTACGCAAAGAAGTCCAGGAATTGACACACGAAAAGCCTCTCATTGCTTTATACCATACATCATTCATCAACAGGCTTACACCTTCTTTTCCTCTCACTGTCTCGCTCACACCTGCCCTCACATACCTAACACCCTTTCCCTCTATTCACATTCTCTATATTCTTTCATCTTTGTTTCACACAACCCCAGACATCAAATCTTCCACCCTTAAACACCTGCATCACTTTTGCTTTCTTCTGCTCATCATTTATGCCCCTTACATTCCACACACCTACGTATGCCTGTCTGCAGTTACGAGGACAGCCCGGGCAGGCGCGGCGCCCACGTCCGAGGTTATTCTTGCCCTTTGTGAGAAGAAAGAAGGAAGGATGGGTCCCCAACCCAATACTTCCCCTCCTGTGTCGCAGGAGATGCGTACCTTTCGTCGGACGGTAGAGTCTCACATCCCTACACACACACACACACAAGAGAGAGAGAGAGAGAGAGAGAGAGAGAGAGAGAGAGAGAGATGACTAATATTAAGTTCCACAGAAACCATGTTAGGTGGTCGTTTTAGATTGCTTAGTTATTTCCCATGTGACCAATTTCGGCCAGTCATGATCTTTGTAGCAAGTTTCAAAAACTGGTTTCCATGAAACTTAATATGTACCATTGCGGAGTTTTGCGGAGACCAAATTACACCAGGTTAGGTGATCGCTTTAGATTGGTTAGTCATTTCCGCAAAAGTTGATATGTATTAAAATCATTTGTTTAATAGTATGAAAATTATCATAACAAAGTACAGTAGGGTCGCGATATTTCAGGATTTGTTATAATGATTTTTGTACTTCGCGAACCCCTAAATTACTACCTCTTTTTTTCTTTAAATACATCGCGATCTTCACTCGCAAAGTATTTTTTTAAAAAAGATAGTAAGTTAGGGGTTCGCTTAGTATAAAAATCGTTATAGCAAATCGCGAAATATCGCGAGCCTACTCTATATTAGTTAGCCACAAATAATAAAAATTATCATACAAATGTTAAAAAAGTAAATAATTTAATGTGGAAACAATAAAATATCGTAATTTGTATGTCTCATAAAATAGTTACGTTTTAAATTTTTTTAGATGAATTAAAGAATAGCAGCTACTTGTGGAGGCCTATTTTAATCAATTTTTAAAGATTGAACTTTGTTATAATTTTTTTTCTTCGCCAGAGACCACCACTAGGTGTTGTAAGCGAACCTGAGGCATTGGGAAGAGGCTTCACTGATCAACTCGCTGCACGTGACATATTTGGCGCGACCTATCTCTTCTTTGGAAAGTGACTCATTCTTCTCAGTTGGTAGTGTATCATCCGCCAGTTTCAGTTCCTTAAATTGAATGTGGGACGTAAAACGGAGTATCCAACCAACTCGTTTACCCAGATTATGATAACCAGAAAGATGAGTCGATTCTAATGTTGTAATGTATTGGATAAGGCGAGATCTAATACTTAAACATTTGAAAAATAGTTTTTTTCATAATACGTCTTATTTATAAAAATAAATTTTGAACTAAAAATAAATAAGTAAAGTTATAAAATCATTTAATATTAACTACTAAAACATTCATTCGGAGAGTATGTTACTAGAATATATATACAGTATATATATATATATATATATATATATATATATATATATATATATATATATATTATATATATTATATATATTTATTCGTGTGTGTGTGTGTGTGCGTGACATTTAAAAAGTTTACTTGCCGGAATTTTTTATTTTTTTCAAGTTAAAAGTTTCTAAAACAAAAAAAGCGAGCGTCCGTAGTTGAGTGGGTAACACCGTTTCCCTATAAGCGAAGTGAAGAAACTGAGGTCGAGGGTTCGAATCCCGATAGTACTGGTACTAATAATAATAATACAGGAGTTAGGGCAATGGGATTCATTTTTTTACCTGAGCGCTGTGCCAGTTTCTGATCCTTCTGACTTATTACTATTATTAAAAAATATACTCGTGTGTGAGTGATATATATATATATATATATATATATATATATATATTATATATAATATATATATATGTATATATATATATGTGTGTGTGTGTGTGTGTGTGTGTGTGTGTGTGTGTGTATGTGTGTGTGTGTTAACCCCTCCATCTATGGCTTTGGTCGGTTCAAAGTTGACGGGGATTCTGGTTAGGTGGCAGCAACGGATTTATTACTCTGGAGTAGCTGGTACCATATAGGGAATCGCAGTAGTTTTCTTCTATACTACTCTCCGATTTCTTCTTGTAGTGGATCGGAGGATTCTGTAAAGCTGATTAAATTCTCTGAAGGTTCTCCGATTCTTCTTGTAACGGATTGGGAAATTATTTTTCTCTATTTAAGACTAAGTTCTCTGAAGAGAGCAAGGTTCGAAGGAAAAGATAAAGACTTTTTCTTACGGTAATTTACTACTAAAATGTTACAGGTAATGCTCAGCCTCTAAGTTAGATCAGTCTAATCAGAATAAACAGAATAACAATTTCAAAATTTACATGGGTTTATATACCCAAATTTTGTGGGCATCATTATTATTTAATGTTAATTTGTTTAGTTTCTATTCTCTATAGTCTGCATTATTTTTGCACAATATTTGAAGACAAGGTAAATTTTTTATCTGTGGCAACGTCTAAACCAGGGGTCACCAACCTTTTTTTGTTCACCGACCACTTTTATGATTTTTTGAAAATTAAAAAAGCTTATCGCCCACCTTAGATCAAAAAGAATAAATGAACATAATCGATAAAATAAATAATGGAATAAATGTTTAATTACCTTTAATGTGAGCCCACTAGTGGGCGCTACCGCCCAGGTTGGTGACCCCTGGTCTAAACAGATAAACAAGATATTTGAAGATGAAGCCGTATTTTTATCTTAAACCGCATATTGACAGATCTGATGTTATCATGATCTGCCGAGTTAACTAAAAATGGAAATTGAAATATTCATTTTTACACTTAAACATGCATATGAGCAAAAATTAAAGGCTTAAGAATTAAAATTAAACGTTAGGCAAGACATGACTTCATCTTTTATAATGAAGAGAATGTATACAGAAAATGAACATTGCAAAATTTAATCAGGTTTCATTATTAAGCTAAATCTAAAAAATGATTAAGTTCAAAAGAAACAATTCACCAATAATTTGGCAAAAATAGAAAGCAAATCAAATTTATCCAAACTTGCGTTATGCGATTTTGGTCCTTATGTAAAAATGAATATATGAACCTACATACATATGAATATAAGTATTATATGAATATAAATATATAAGAATATAAGGATTATATAAGTATACGAATTATATAAATATAAGAATTATATAAATGAATATAAGAATTATATGAATGAATATAAGAATATATGAATATAAGAATATAGGAATTATTCATTGTTCATTTTTACACACACATATATATATAATATATATAGTCTATAATATATATATATATTAATATATATATATATATAATATATATATATATATATATATAATATATATATAAAACTGTATCGGTGGCAAGGAAATGAACCAAGCAACGTTTCATTATGATCATTCTAACTTCTTCAAGGCACCTAAATATTCCAATATAAAAATACATCGAGGAAAGCTGAGTTATATACAGTATGTTGTATGTATATATACAGGGTGTCCCATAAGTCCGGTCTCATAGGAAAATTTATTTAAATTAAATTTATAAAAGTAATACATTAGAACTAAAACAAATGTTTAAATTGAGGTCTTGTTTTGGGACCTCTTTTTTGTTGCAGGCAGAACAACACGCAATGGCTAATATGGAAGCGAGTTACATTCGTGAGGAAAAGGTGAATATATATATATATATATATATTTTTTTTTTTCCAAGCCACATAACATGTCCGTTTCATGATGGGAACGTCAGGGAACCATTCTGAGTTCAATCCCATATATATATTATATATATATATTATATATATGCAACAAAAGGTACCAGGATTAATATCAATGTGATGCGCATTATAGGTTCAGTTGTTGGAAGTTAGGCTGCTTGTCGGAATAATTTTATGCAACAGCTTCAATGGAGTTATCATAATTTAGCAATTTTGTTAAAAGGATTTCTTAACTTAAATGTTTTGTAAGAAGAGTGTGTTCGTATATATATATATATATATATATATATATATATATATATATATATATATATATATATATATATATAAAGCTACAAAGAACCATGATGCAATCTTTGCGTATCCCATGCTATTTTATAAGTGTAGACCATGGTACAAGTCACTTATAAAAAAGTGTAGAGCATGGTATAAGTCACTTACCTAAAGAATTAATGAAATTAAACCCCGAAAATTGTATAGTTTCGCGGAGCGATAAAGATGCGTTTCTTCCAAGTTTAAATAATAAATTAAATTTTACGATAAATAAGTTTAAAGGAAATAAAATAAAAATATTCTTTAACGACTCGCCGCCTAATCCTTGTGTTTCTAATAGTCTTATTACCCTGTCCTCTTTTGAGCTCATAATATCCGCAGACAATTGCCATCTGCGGAATAGAGTTAATCTGGCATCAAAACGCTTATTGTGGCACCGCTACTTTGTGTCACTTACAGAAGAACCCCCCGACAGTTTCTGAGAGCTGGAAAGCCCATTAGCTCGTTATCTCCACACCTCCGCTCATTATCAAATGGATCTTATGGTTTATTCCTGTCAGTACTGTCATTACTGTCGATGCAGTCACTTAAACACCGGTGACACTCCTGTCACAGATGTTGCCTGCCCGCTTAGACTGTTATTCTACTCGTATATATTCTATATTCCAAATACGAATATAATATAAATTACAAATCAAGTTTCAGCATCTTCTGCGATATTCGCTAAACGACGACGAGAATTTGTGTTCACGCAAATTTCCTTCATTTTAGCTACCTAATTCGCTTTATAATTAACCAAATCTGGGGTTTCAGCATGACATACACTGCATATATATATATATATATATATATATATATATATATAGATATAATATATATATATATATATTATATATTATATATATATGGGTATGAAGAGCAAATTCGTTAGTTTCTCAGTTTCCTTCAGGAAAGGAGTTTCGCACATAAAGAATGGCAGCTTCTCAGTCCAACAACCAATCCTATTAATGACCTTCATAATAGCCTTTAATAGAGCAAATCCTTGGATCGATTCTCCGACCTCAAATGTCCTCTCGCGCTTAACTCGATTGCATTCCAGGTCTCTCTAAACTGCTCGTATTAACGCTAATCGCCCGCCTTAAGAAGACCGTTGTAGAGGACTCTCTCAAGGTCCCAAAATGCTCGTTATCGAACCCATTCCAACTTTAGCTATATAACAGGTTAAAATTAGGACAAGTTTTATATATATATATATATATATATATATATATATATATATATATATATATATATATATATATATATATATATATATATATATATATATATATATATATACCCACACACACACATAATTACACAATTAAACACGTAAAATAAATAAATGACGCAAACCCACAACGAAAATGAAAAGTGCTTCCAAGTTCTTTCGTGTATTCAACAGTACACCTCGTCAGGAATTCCCTGATAAAGTGTACTGTTGAATACACGAAAGACCTTGGAATCGCTTTCTTTTTTCTTTATGCGTTGCATCATATATATATATATATATATTTATATATATATATATATATATATATATACACAGGGTGTCTCAAAAGTCGCGCACCACATACTTTTTTTCAGATTGACGAGTCGAAATGGTTTATAAGCGATGTTAATTACAATATATGTTCGATAATGTTCGAATAATAAAATTAATAGTATGTACAGTTAATCAAACAGCCATCTTAAAACAATTAAATTGAATGAAGCTACATTAGCCAATCGTGCGCGACTTCTGAGACACCATTGGCTAATATAGCCTCATTCAATTTAATTATTTTAAGATAGCTTTTTTATTAACTGTAAATACTATTAATTTTATTATTCGAACATATCGAACATATATCGTAATTAAACATCATTTATAAAAAAAAACATTTTGACTCGTAAACCTCGTAAATCTGAATAAAGCTTATGGTGCGCGACTTCTGAGGACACCCTGTATATTAAAGCAGTAAACTATTTTCCTTTTTATTTTTTTTAAAATTTGTGTGTGTTATGCGTCCTCTATACAAATATATTCACAGAGTTAACAAAAAAAGGAAAAAATAAAGTTAAAATAAGGAATGCGATGCATTGTCTATACGTATACAAATCTTTGAAATATAAATGGCATCATTTTGAATTTATTTCCTTTGAAAATCAACATTGCAACGTGTGTCCATTTGAAAAGTCGGTTACGCTGTTCCTGATCACTCGTACTATATGCATGATTTCCCAAATGATGGGAAATTATAATATCAGAACAATTCAACAGTCGCCAATTATTTATTAAGAACTCAAAAGGTTTACCTCATATAATTAAAATGACCTTATTGGTGAATTGGCAGTTAGACACGGGCCATTGCGCGCATTTCCTATTATTTCATTGTCGTTTCGCATTAAACAGATGAACTTCCTAAAACAAAAGCATCATTAAATCATACCGAACGAGTTTACTTCCGCGAAAGATGTTTCGCATCGTTTCGTATCGCAGGACGCGAATGGAAGCCGAAATAAGTTCAAATGATTACAAATTCGAAACACTGAAATGATAAACGCAACTTTCCTTTGCAATTTTTAATCCGTGCGGAAATCAAAGTTGGAAACAATACAAGATCACAATATGCTGCAACAGTTCATTCTCAATACATAATGGTAATGTGAAAAGATATATATATATATATATATATATTTTTTTTTTTATTAGTGTAGCCAGGATCTGACTAAAGAAGGGGTTTCTACATATATTATTTTACTATATTTTAAACGCTTAACAAAATTGATATATCTCTTGTTTCTTTGGGAGATCCATGAGGAGGGGGGAGAATGTTAACCCCTGATAACCCCCCTGGCTATGCTGATATATTGTGTGTGTATATATATATATATATAGAGTAAATCTGCTTATAGAATGTTACACGTCATTCATCTATATCAGTCTGTGATACATTTGTAAAAGCCTGGACTTCTAAAAAATATTAGGGACAATTTATTTACCTGTTATTTACCTGTAATCATTTTACTATACACATATGCCTTGAGTAATTAGTGGTTGAGAATTAATAACACGTAACTCATATTTAAATCACAAGCAATCGATTCGTAATAAAAATATTTTTATTTCCACTGTAATGGTCACTTTTGACTTAGCGACAAGTCCGCCAACAGTTCCGTGAAGTATGATAACGTCTTATTTGCTGGAAAAGCAAACTATCAGAGTTGTGGTCGATGGAGACGTATCGCAAAGAAAACTGTGATTACCAAGTTGATAACCCTGCCATGGATTGTCCCAAGCTTGTCTGAGGAATGGGTTGGTGGCGTCACCGCAGCACTCGTCTCTATGCCTTCAGTTCGCCAAAGGACGTAAAGCGGAACAACCAACCAACCAACCAAGTTGATTTGGGTTGCTTACTATCTGCGAAAGATTTCGTGCTGCATTTGTATTTAGAAGTGAATATTTCAATTAATATTCGAATCTATGAAAATATTTTATATTTCCGTTTTGATTGGGAACGGAATTCCAGCTGAGCCTCCAACGGCCAAGATCTGAAGGACTAATCTTAACTATAAGTTAAGCTACATTAAAACATTCTAGGGACCTTCGGGTCCTATTCGGTCCTACCTCAGGGTTGTCATCTTTTGAAGCGGGCCTAGTTGAGGTGTATATATATCTATCGCATAACTGTAAGGTTAGTGAGAAATTATCGTTTATTTTAGAACCAACTTTTGTGGGGTCTTGTGGCACCAATTTTTTTATGCCGGCAGCGTCCTTTCTATTCTTTAGTTGAAAGTCGCGATGGTAGGTCGTGGTCTTATAGAAAGCTCTCTTACAAGTTAGTTTGGTAGTCTAGATACAGGATTGTCGTACCGTGCAATGGTGCAAATTCGATTGTGTTGATGTTGCAAGGTTTAGAAAGAAGACCACAAATAGTGGCCCCTTTTTATTTAGGCCAACTAAGGCCTAAAGTAGATATATACAAGCAATGCTGCATGAATCAGCCCAGTCATTGTATCGCTTTGGTATAGCAATGGCTCTTCCTCTTTTCGGCACTATTGCAGTTGGGTCCCCTTACCCAACAAATCAATTACATTAAAACAAAAAATTAAAATTTGTGATATTTTCGTTAAAACCAATTGTCAAGGGCATACAGTTGACCTAACCGGGCATTCAATTAAATAATATCTCTAAATTATATCCCATAGAATGAATTGTTTGTTTTATTTGTCCTTTAAAGTTTTTGTTTTAATGTAATTGAATTTGTTGGGTTGGGGTAACCAACTGTAATAGTGCCCTCTTTTCTAGATTTTCTAACAAATATCAAATCTACCCCGGCCAACTCTTTGTGATACAAAAATAAAATTATGTAACATAATTCTTTCACTACGGGCATAGCTTTGAAGCGAATTATATGAATTCGAATTATTGAATTCGAATTATAATACAAATATCCCCCCCATTTTCAATCCCAGAGGGTTCAGAAAAGATTAGGCGTTGGTTCACTTACCACACCCGGAGCGAAAGGGTTAATTTGCTAAATAATGTTTGAAAATAATGAACATGAGCTACGGCGTATATTATTAGTGTCAACACACAGTATCAGTATGTATTAATAGATGATATTAGTGTATATTGTATCATCCTAATACTGTGTGTATTAACATCATACAATATACACTATTCGACATTTTCTCATTGTACTTCATGTGCGCTGCCACCATTCTACTATTATGTTGAAGAATGAATTTCTGTACACTGCATTTGTTTAACTATTTTGATCTTTGAATTCGCTTCATAATATAGTTGTTTAACTGTCAAAAAAATTGTAGGCCTATATTGTTGCCTTCAGGTTCTTCATTAACCTTTTCAGTACAAACAGGACTGTAATATCTCACCATAAACAATTCTATCGTACTAAAATGGAACTTTTCTACAAATGATTCTTCGTATTTAGGTTACGTTTAGTTTGGTTGTCGGAAAAGGAACCCAAAATATGTGTAATGTAACTGACTAGTGGATCACCTGAAGATCAGGGCCCCCAGCCTTCTTTAGTTACCTTTATAAGGCTAACTAACGAAAATATCACGACCTAACCTAACCAATCGTCAAGGGCGTACAGTTGACCTAACGATTGGTTAGGTTAGGTCGTGATATTTTCGTTAGTTAGCCTTATAAGGCTAACTAGAGAAGGCTGGGGGCCCTGATCTTCAGGTGATCCATAATTTGAAACTGACTTGATGAGCTGATCATAAGTTAGCGTTTATAGACTAACTTAAATCCTTAACTGCCTAATGTATAATATCGGGCCTAGGTCTACATGATACTTAAAATTCACAATTCGTAAGGTAAAATTACAAAAATTATCGGATCTTGTGGGTTATAACCAGGGCCAGCGAGAGCTGCCACGGGCCCGGGGAAGGATTGGTATATGGGCCCCCCTGTTTACTCAGTATTTTATTATTAATGTTTTTTGTGTGCATAACAAGCAAACTGATTATATGTCCAAGTCACTATTCAAAACATACAGTATGATAATCTCTATAAAATGTATGTTCATTAGTTATATTTCCTCTGTTATTTAATCAATTGCTTTATTAATATTTTTAGATTTTATCCCTCCTCTTTCCGGCCCCCTAGAGGTCCGGGTCTCGAGGATTTAACCCGGCTTCCTCGCCCTCTCGGCGGACCTGGTTATCCCATCATTTCTTCTTTCCCGGTTTTAGGTCAACTGTACGCCCTTGACAATTGGTTAGTTAAGTCGTGATGTTTTCGTTAAAACTAACGAATATTTTAACGAAAATATTACGACTTAACCTAAACAATTGTCAAAGGCGTACAGTTGACCTAACGGGGAAAGAAGAAATGATGCGTTATAAACCACAAGATCCAAATTATCTTGCGTAAAACGTAATCTATGATGAAAAATATTTTATTTATGTTACGGGTGACGCGTACGTTACGCATTAAAGAAGTAGTACTCATACCGCGGCACGTGAGCCGCATGCGGCCCTGCATCATCGGCCCTTTGAAGTATGGACCTGCCACTAATGTTATTGTAATTTCAGAGGAAAAGCCAAGCATATAAAGAATTTTTTGTAACATGAAACATTTTCATTGTTGAAATTAATAAAGAACCTTTAATGCTGCAAATATGTTTTTATTTAAATAAGTTCTAAAATGTAATATTACTAATTTTTGTCACGTTGTACTTTTGTTTTATTACGCGTGGTCATCTACAGTTAAAGACACTATGCGGTCCTCGCGTAAAAAAAACGTCTGAATATACCACTGCATTAAGGTATAATGGCGTCATTTTTACCGATATTTATACATCATTCATGTATAATATATATATATATATATATATATAATATATATATATATATATATGCGTTTATTGATTTTGGTTTTACGCATTCCTCTTTAAGTCAAAATTAAACGGTTTGAACATAAATTTTGACATTATCCCATTCAAAACAATGACCCTGATGTTAATAGGTTACGCCACAGACATATAGACACGCGCCATAAATGCAACACACAACACACACACACACATTGAAAACTCAGTCAAAAATCAATAATTTCAGTACATGAATTTTCGCTTTTCGTTTTCACAATACACATTATATTTATAAAGATAAATCAAGGCAAAACTGCCCTTGCACAAAACCACTCTCGCTATCCAGTTAAGTGTCAATTCCACCATATCATCTGAGGAACAGTAATAAAATTCAGCCGAGCTCTCGCCATTACAATGCATCGATTAGGGTTATAGGTTTCACCATTTTTAGGGGCAGGCCTTCAATATTTTTGTGTGCGTGCGGACTTGGCAAAGGAGGAGAACGAATAGATTTTGTGGTTATATAGCTTTTTAATAAACACGCATACACACACACACACACACACACACACATATATATATATATATATATATATATATATATATATATATATATATATAGAAAGAGAGAGAGAGAGAGAGAGATTTGAATTTCACTTGTGAATTATATATAAACGATATTGCACGTTTGAAATCGCTTACGAAAACTTGTTGCCGTTGTCAGAGTGATCGCGAAGTAGGAACACGGTGTTCTGTACGACCGTCTCCGAATAAGAACTAACCCAAACAGCTCATACAAGAGTGTAAGAATAGCGTAATTCTCTGTTAGCGGAAGGCACTCGGTGAGAGTGTCAGCCGCAATGACGAATGTAATGATGGCTTTTAAACCGTGTCGGAAGTGCCAAATGGAATGACATAAAAGCAAAAACAAAATCGGATTCGGCATTAAGGTCTTTCAAAAGGTCAAAATTGGGGAGGGTAGAGAGAGAGAGGGTCACGTGACCGAGAGAGAGAGAGAGAGAGAGACAGTGATATTTTCAAAATTTTGGCACTTTTTACGTATTTTAGCTTTTTATTCGTGGGAATAAGAAAATGGACGCGGGAGAAATTGGGCTTACGTTAGTAATTCACGTATACGCTCTCATACATGTGTAAGGTACTTAGTGTGTGCACTTATATATATATATATACATGATGAATAAAACCACGAAGGAAAGGAAACACAGAAAGGTGCTCCCTTCCTTCGTGGTTTTATTCATCATAAATATTTTTCATGTGTTACTTTTGTGAAATAATTTTCATATATATATATATATATATATATATAATATTATACCCAATTTTGATTCATACTGCATAAGATGATGCGTGTGTTATGAGCATCCAAATGACTGCGTCTATATTTTCTCTCGGTTCCTTCCTATTTCCTTAAGGATTCTTTCCCCGCTAAATAACTCTGAAAATGAACCTTTTTTGTAACACTGGAATTAGGATATAATCCTTTTTTATACGAGATGAAAATGGAACTGCGCTTTGTTTGATTGTCTATTACCGTAATGCGGCATAATGTTAACACACATATATATATATATATATACTGTATATATATATATTATTAAAAATGGAGAGGTAGTAAGAGAAAAGAGCAAAATGGTGAAAGAAGAAGAAGAAAAAAAGATAAATAAAAAAGCAAATATTTTGTGGTTCAATAAATAATGTCGTAAATTATTCTGAGGCTGCGCTTTTCCTTTGTCCTTTCCTGCTGCAGATGAAGGAGATGAAGAACTCGATCCTGATGACTCCCTCGATCGTTCCTAACAGGGTGACACTGGCCCTGATGGGGAAGGAGGAGTCGGGATGCAAATGCTGTATGGAGGTGACAGAGACGCATAGCAGAAAGACGAATACGGACGAGGAAGAGAAAATGAAAGAGAGACACGATAAACACGGAAATGAAACATGAAAAATAAATGAGGGAAAACAAATTGACGAATAATAGAAAACGGGTGAACGAAGGAAGAAAAGAACGACATAAAAAGGAGAGAAAAATTATATCTATCGACAATAAACAAGTACACTTTCGAGAAAAAAATTTGCTTAGAAATGTAAATTTTCTAAAAATCATGAAAAAATTATAACTGGTAATCATTGTTTTATAACACACACACACACACACATATATATATATATATATAATATATATATATGATACACACAGACAGTTCCATGCACTGTCTGTGTGTATCATAAAAAACTCAGGGGACCATTCTGAGTTCATTCCCATATATATATAATATATATATATATATAAGCAAACAACCACAGGGAAAAGGAAAAAGAAACACGAAGTCCGAGCGCTTTCGTGATATATTCACATCTTCAGGGAAAAACAAGATGATGAATGATGTGAATATATCACGAAAGCGCTCGGACTTCGTGTTTGTTTTTCCTTTTCCCTGTGGCTGTTTGCTTATTAATAAGATCACGTGTTATTCTGTGATTTTAGTGCATATATATATATATATATGTTATTTTTGGTGGGGAAAAACTATAAAAAAAACTAATTAGTAATTTTTTATGTATTTTAGAAATTTTATGTTTGTAGGCGAATTTTTTTCGTAAATTGTACCTAAAATTCTTTTAGGTGTTTAAAAGCGATGAAGAAAAGAAAATGAATTAATTATGAAACACTTTCAAAAATTAATTTCATGAAACTTGGTACGATTAATGTTGAAGGATGAGACTTTTTCTTGAAAGCGTACAACATTCTCGAAATGTCATCCTCCCTGCGAAATTGCGTGACTTATCTGGGCAATGTAATTTCTTATCACGGTCTCCAGCGTTTGGGTAGAAATGGAACAGGTTCCATTTTCAATCGTTGCTTTTAAAGTTTCGAGTCTTCTTTGATTTTCTTTGAGGTTGAAAACCTCTCCTTCAGATATGCACCTAATGAGAAATCGAAGATATCAAAGAAATTACCGAATATGAAGTTTCAATTTGAAGTTCACCCGGAAGACATAGCCTACTTGGCTGCTCCCTGGTGTTAGCCAAAGGACTCCGACTTCAAATTACCGAAATAAAGAGACTGATGACGGCGCAGGGCATGTACGCGAGACCACAGTCGTAAAGTTAGGGGTACCAGCTATACTGGATTCTCGAACGAAAAGCTTCAAACAAAAAAATCCAAAATATACTCACTGTACGAAGTCTCGCGCCGTCCTCCTGAAACCACACTTTGTTCCTATCTCTGTTTTATTCGCGATAAACGGGATGACCTGTTCTTCGATGATTCGATGGCAAACATCTACAGTAGGTCCACCGTTGTATCAATAAAGACTGGACGCTGGAAGACATCATAAAAAATTACACCGTCCAGGTACGTCACGTAATTTCGCGAGAGAGGGGCACTTTGAGCATGTTGTGCGCCTATAAAAAACCTGCCATTCCTCACAATAATCGTGCCCAGTTTCATGATTATATATATATATATATATATATATATATATAGAGAGAGAGAGAGAGAGAGAGAGAGAGAGAGGAGAGAGAGAGAGAGAGAGGTTAATTCATTGATTTTTGACTATATATAATTGAAGAATTATACAATATATATAGGAAACGAAAGAAAGCACTTCTTGTGCCTATGATTATGTGTTTCGCGCTCCAAGTGCGATCTATACACACACACACACACACACACACACACACACACACACACACACACACACACACCTATATATATATATATGTGAAAAAGTTTAAGTACAGTTGAAAACTGAATGAAAAATTGTGTTTTGATTGAAGCGTTAGTGACAGTTAAAAGAAAAGATCATAAAATAGTTTTGTAGACAAAAAATTTATAAAATGAATAAATGAAGCAAAAATGCAACATATAATAGAAACAATGGGAAATTAATGCTGAGCAAAAAAGTTTAGGTACGGATGATTAATGCTCTGTACGACTACCTTTAGCTTGAATAACTTCAATCAAACGATTGAGATATTTCTCTAGCAGCTTCTTGCACTCCCCGGGAAAGATTTTGATTCCATTCTTTTTAACAAAATTCGGGGAGCTGATTCGGATTAGTTGATCACCGTGCATGGACGGCTCTCCTGAGATCAAACCGCAAATGCTCGATCAAATTGAGACCTGGTGACTGGGTTGGCCATTCCATAAACTTCCATTTCTCCTTCTTCAGCCATGCCTTGATAGATTTGCTCGTTTTTCGGATCAATGTCCTGTTGCTGAATAAATTTGTGACCCATGGAGAGCTGACGAATTGAAGGCATGACATTTTCTTTCAAGATTTCTTGATATTTAGCGGAATCCATGTGTCCGTTGATTTTCATCAATTTACCGGACTTAGAAGCACTGAAACAGCCCCACAGAAGAATGCTGCCCCCGCCATGTTTGACCGTATGTATGGTGTTGTTTTCTTCAGAAATTCCATGATTTCGATAGTCGTTGGCATACTTTAAACGAGCATCTTTGTGAGCTTTCTTGAGCAGTGTGTGTGTGTGTGTGTGTGAAAGACTGAAACAGAAAGTGGTTTAACGGGATACCATCGTAACAAAATAAAAGTGTTTTCTCAAATAGGAAAAAAAAATCATGTGAAATAGACAAGGAAATTATAAACTAAATTCAGAAAGGAAAGAAATCTTCGTTGAAGTTATTAACTAATTAGTAACTTTTTCATTTCCCAAAACAGGCGATTGTAAAGATGATAAAACTTGATACCATTTGAAATAAGGTAACTACGAACACGAAAGTGAAATCATGTTTAACGAAACAATATATTAAATTTGCCAACTAAATCTTATATAAAAGCTAATCCTTGATTTTGATATTTCTTCCATCTGTGTCCGTTAAGAGTAAAGGATAAACTTCATAGGAATATAAAATAGTTTTTAAATCCTTGTAAATTTGCGTGATACAGACATTAAAAAGCGATATAAGGATTTTATTATCCTTTATATTTCACTCCATTGCTTTAAATGAGAAAATCCAAGTTTATAAAACTAACTTCAGGGAGAATTTCATGAAAATAAATCTATAATCGCGTTAAGTTATCTGTCGCATGGGTATGTGTGTGTGTGTGTGTGTGTGTGTGTGTGTGTGTGGTGTGTGTGTTCGAAGTCATCACTGGTCATCATATATGCGCAAATTAAGTGACAGTTCAAACCACGATGTAAAATTGTCTCCATAAAGCCAAAGTGTATAACAAATAGTGTCATGTCTCTCATGTGAGACATAAGAAAATCCACACAATTTTCTTCCGTTGCACTTAACTGCGATTCAAATTTTCACAGTATATTCGACCTCAGTAAATAAAATGAATCTACGAGTATATACATACAATTCCAATCATACACATTTTTTATAATTAAAAATATGAAGTCTGTAATGCTGTATTTCATTACAAGCAAACACCAGTTACAGTAAATAATACCTTGTGTGTGTGTATGTGTATTATATATATATAATATATATATATATATATATATATATATATATACAAAGCTGGGCACAAACCGTTAATCCGTTAATCGTTAATTAACGAAGTTAATTTTTTCGCTAACGATTTAACTTTTAAGTTAACTTTGAAAATCATTATCGGACTAATTAACTTCCGTTACATTTAACTTCCGTTAACTCAAGTCCGTTAACCCAAAAAATTCATAAATAAACGTTTAAAAGTTTCTATTATTTTCAAGTGCTGAGCAGGTGCGCAATTAATCCGCCACTGTTAATAGTGATGAACGAATTTCCATTTCCGCAGTGCAAAATCAGGCGATATATTTGTTTCCGTCTCCACAATTTGTGTCTTACCAAATATGGTAGTTATTTATGGCATTGGTTTGAGCAAAACATGGTCGACTGTAAAATCAGGCGGAAAGATTTGCCATTTGAGTTGAATGTTTCAACTTCTTTCAAGAAATATCACGAGCATTTTAAGGCACTTTCAATAATATATATGTAACAATTACAACAAATAACTACATTCGTTTCATTTGCAGTCTGTCTCTTGCGCAACATGTTTGTGCTAGTGAATATTTAAAAATAATCCTTGTCAAGTAAGTCATGTATATTTATAATATGTCTGTGAGTACCTTATTAGTAGTCTCCTTGATACATTTCAAGAACCATAAAACTGATCAGGTAAGATTTCAATTCTCATGTCACTTTGATGACATAAATTAAGTCAATTGATGTCTTACAATGGGAGCGTTTTCACCTTAACCCTTTATGTCCTGGCGGTACTTCTAGGTACCACATCCAACGAAGTGGGCAGCAACAGTGGAGGCAGCAACAACGAGGAGGAGGAGGAGGATGACTTCTTCAGTGCTGTCATCCAGACAAAAGAGAGCAGCAGAAGCCACAGGTCACTCAAGGGCAAGGCCCAGAACTTGGTCAAGACCTGGCTGGAGACCAACTCCAAGGACTTGCTGACAGATGCTGCCTTCTTGGGTGAGCAAGTGTTGGTGGACTTGTTCATCAAGTTCAACACAGCCATCCCCTCCAGTGCTGCAGTGGAGCGTTTGTTCTCTATGGGCAAGGACATCCTGAGGGCCAAGAGATCATCCCTGTCTGATGAAAACTTTGATATGCTAATTTTCATGAAGGGCAACATGCATCTCATGGACAAAATGGAGAACGAGAAGAAGAGGGAAAATTAAATTATATATTGTGTTTTTAATTTTTTTTATAATAAAAGTTAATGTTAACGGTTTATCGGTAACTTCCGTTACATGTTTAACGAATTAACGGATTAACGGTTAACGAAGTTAACTTTTTGGTTAACGGATTAGCGGTTAACGAAGTTAACTTTTTGGTTAACGGTGCCCACCACTGTATATATATATATATATATATATATAATATATATGTGTGTGTGTGTGTGTGTGTGTGTGTGTGTGTGTAGGGTGAATCAGAAGTCCTGCTTCATAGGATACTATCATATATTTAAGTCAATTTAGGAATTTAATATTGATATTTGCTTTTGATTTTGAATTTGTTATTTCTATTGAATGTATTTATTTTTGAGCTGTTCCGAGGAATGGAACGAGAGCACGCACCATCGTAAATGCCTCAAGAATTGGTGGAATTTGTCTTTTTCCACAATTTTAACATTTTTTAAAAATATCATTTGTGAACTGTACCTTAAATGTTTGCAAGGAAATTGAAAATAAACATATATACTTAAATAAATATATGATATTATTTTATGAGGCAAACTCTCTCTCTCTCTCTCTCTCTCTCTCTCTCTCTCTCTCTTCTCTCCTCTCTCTCTCTCTCTCTATATATATATATCGAATAATATCTACAAATTTAACACTGCGAAAAAATGTTGCTGAGATTATACTCAAAAGAAAAAGTTTTATTGCTAATTTCTCTCTTCCTTTTCACCCTCCTCCCTCTCCCTCCCTCTCCCTCTCTCTCCCTCTGTCTCCCTCACCTTCCCTCATCCTTTCGCTCCTTGTCTTGATTCGCCCCTCAAAATGGACTTATGAATTTCACACGGCCAGCGTTTCCCTTTTATCGTCGCCATTGATGTGAAAATTATACGCCCAGGCGATCACGAGAGAGAGAGAGAGAGAGAGAGAGAGAGAGAGAGAGAGAGAGAGAGAGAGAGAGAGAATGCTGTTGTTATTGCATGTTTTCTCCGTATGGACATGAAATAAGGTTTATCGGAAGCCGAAGTTAATTACATGAAATTCTCTTCATTTCATACCTATAAAATTGACTATAAGCTTTTCATGTACGAATTATCCTATTAATTATTTTACGCCTTCCGTGCTCATATTTACACACTCGAAAAGTGTAGATACAAAATCTACACTCACGTATCTTTCTCTATACATATAATGTATAGCGTAAAAGACACGTACAAAAAAAAGTCCCGTAAAGTTATATATTTGTGGTTGTAATTTGGGATCATTAGCGCTGGTTTGATAATTTCCATTAATGTTATTTGGAGAAATAACATTAATTTAACATTAGTAACGTTAATTTAACATTATTTAACGTTCAAATAATACGAGTATATTACATTTTATTGTTACCGAATATTTCGATACAAAGTATTTTGGAATTGGTTGGCAACCGGGCAAAAGAGGGAAGAACATCGCAAAAATGTAAACAAATTAACCCAAAAGTTTCTAAGCAAATACGTTAATAAAAAACTTTAATAATAATAATAATAATAATAATAATAATAATAATAATAAGTGGATATCTGCTCATATATTCATGCAATAGGAACCTCCTCTGTTAATTTAATCATGAAAATTAGTCTATTCTTGATAACTTAACACTTAAAGTATGAAGATTTCTCTCCTTCGTCATACGAAGGAATTGACATTTGGATCATCTAAAAACACCTTCAAAATCAAGTTTCTCACGCGAATTTTCATACCCATTAAAAATTAAAATGTTGGATGGATTATTCGCTCCTTTTTCTTTTTATCTTTATCTCCATATCCTCTTCCTTCATTTCTAGTGAAACCTTCAAAGAAAGTCACTTCACGAGTGAATTACTGCTCTCTTTAACTTAAAAATATACTTTCATAACAAAGTCTTTTGGTTGTACAGTAATTATTAATTTACTTTAAGTTCGAATCAGTAATAATAATCAATGCCTATATTAAATTATTTGTTCAAAACGAATCTCAGGTACTGTATATAAATGTTACACCTCTGTTATATCTCTATACGAATTACGTATAAGGAAGGAAATTTTTGCGAAGAAAAGCAATTTTTATATTATCTCAAATTTGGATCTTGTTTAAATATTGTAATTAACTAAAAATCCGTTTTCACTGCAATTATTGCGAGTACTTTTACACTTTCCGCCCTTATCTTTTCGCACTATAGAATTATTATTATTATTATTATTATTATTACTCTGGCCATGTTGTCAGGATCAGATGAATAATAGAAGACAATCTAAAGAAACAAAGCTAATATAAGTTGCTTCCCTGGTCCTCGAAAAGTAAGTTAGTCCATAATAAAATGATTATATAACAATCCCGAATGATCGCAAATGTTGTCTAAAAATTTCTCCGTTTGGCATTAGTGACGTGTTGCATATTCGCAGCCAACACTGATTAGTGCGATAATGATCCCTTTTAAGTGGTTCACTAAAGAGATCGTTCGTATTTTGAGTCTTGCCAATGACAAACAAGAGTGTTTATATTTGCGTCATAATAAATTGAAGGAAATTCAAAAATCAATTTTTTTCCGCTACTCCGATTTACTAAAGTAAAATGTCTACTATTAACCGAAACCTCATTTAAAACGTCGCTGACATTTCCTGACGCAAAATTCAAATTTGTTTATTTTTACTTTCTTTTAATTATTAAGAAAAAATTAGATGATAAACTACACGAACAGAGCCAATATTTATTTATTATTAATTAATTAATAATGTTTGTTTGTTAATACGTTTATCATCACATTATTTTCCAATATGAAATATATATACACAAAACTATCTCTTTAAAAATTCATTTTATTCACTCTTAATAAGCGCTTTAAGAAAATACTTCATTTATATATATATATACATACACACACACACACACACACAACACACCTTTGATTACCTTCCGCCCGAATTGTTCATTCTGACGAAGGTCAAGCTTTTCACTCCACCTTAGACCTACAGTTTAACGTGGAATCCGAACCACGCCCCACCAGCAGCCCGGCGTCTTAACCACTAGGTTACCCATTTATCTACCAACCAATTTTTTGTGTGTATGTATGAACAGCTGGGTTTTGCTGCGCGCCGCCTGCCGTCACCGGGTCTTGATCCCAGGGCCGATGGATTTGTAGTCAGCGGCGCTAACCACTACACCACCGAGGCGCATTATATAGCGCTATATACTGTATATATATATATATATATATATATATATAGAGAGAGAGAGAGAGAGAGAGAGAGAGAGAGAGAGAGATAAATGTATATAAAAGGGACGTCAATTTCCGTAATGATACAACGGCGTGAAACTTTTGACGGTATTCGAACCGCATAACGTGTCGAACCCCTAATTTTAAACACATTTAAACCATTCTCTTTACAAGTGAATGTCTTTGGCCCTGAATGTGACGTCATTTCCTCGCCGAATCGAGCGTTTAAAGCCGAAAACCAAACAAGGACACAGAAGACACAATCAATCATTCCTATAAGAGCAGAGGTAGGACCTACAGTCATTATCGCAACCAGGCATGGGAGACACGTCATGACGTTCTAACCACTGTTTTAGGCTTCATCATCATCATTATATATATATATTATATATATATATATATATATATATATTCTACAAAGGTCAAATTAAGGTTGCCAAAAATCTGTAAAGATTAACAAATCCCGTTTTGAATTAATTGTACCAGTAATATCAACTGTGAACTAAGTTCATATACTATGTGTATATATATATAGCTATGCAAAGAAATCACAAAGCAACATGTGATCTTTTTAATAAGCAAAGAACCACAGGGAAAAGGAAACACGAAGTCCGAGCGCTTTTGTGATATATCACGAAAGCGCTCGGACTTCGTGTTTCCTTTTCCTTTTCCCTGTGGTTCTTTGCTTATATATTATAATATATATATATATATATATATATATATATATATGGTGTCTCAAAAGTCCTGGCCCATAATGTATAACATGATATTAGCCTTTGTGGCAGGACTTCTGGGACAGCTTTTATATAATATATATATATATATATAATATATAGTGTAAAAATGTGTAATTTCTTTAAAAAAGAATTATCTAAACTTGTGCTCTAATCCAACAACGTGACCAATAGGAACAGGGCGTTCTGATCCGCAAACACCGAAGTGTAACAATATGGAGCGAAGCGATTATAGCGCCATCTCCCCTCCTAATCTGAAAGCAACAGCGAGGCGGGAATGAATCAAAATGATTTGGCGTTCGCCTCTTTCTGCATTATTTTACACTCGCGTCCAGATACGCAGTTAAAATACTCTCTCTCTCTCTCTCTCTCTCTCTCTCTCTCTCCTGCGTATATTTGCGTGCTTAGATTTGCTGTGAATGTATTTTGTAAGTTACATCGCAACATTACTTTAAAGGAATAGAATTAAGAATAGTGAAACGCATCCATATAAAAATGAATGAAAATGCTATAAATTTGCAGGTAGTAAAATGAGACCTATTTACATGAATGACCAGTATAAAATGGATCCCAAAAGTGAAATAGAGTTTAAAAACTAATGCATTTTTGTTTAGCAACAGAGCTGTATATCTATACTACATTGTTAAGAATATCTTAAAAATTGTTGAGAAATTATAGATATGTAGTTAGTATGTAGTTGTTACAAAATTATTATATATATATATATATATATATATATATATATATATATATATTATCCTGTATAATGTAACTTATTTGAAATCTGATTTTGTGTGAAACTTGTGTTGTAGGATAACAGAGTTGCAATCCTTAAATATCCCAAGTGCTTCCTCAAAAAATTTGTTCCCAGCTATTTCTAATGTTGACACACACACACACACACACACTTTTTGCACACTATTTCGTATATGCAACAATCTTCGACCCACTTAACCGATATCTCTCATTACCAAATATTGTAAAAATAAAAAAATATTTAAATAAATTATAAATATTAATGACAATAATTAGTGTACAGATTCCGTCCTCATTTCATCATTAATGAAAGAAAAAATTAACAAATGTTAAATGTTTTGTGCAGGCAAATGTGTAGCTTTGAATTTCTGCAAGTTGGAAGGGCAAGACTGCTTTTCAAAGAGCGTCTTTGAGGTTTGTGGATGGCAAAGGCGTAAATGGACAGATCGTAGAAACTTCACTCACAAAAAATAAACAATTTACGAGTATTATTTTAAAAACGTGGTACTAATGGACACTGTTAATTGTCGATTCAATTTCAGAGCACTGAAACGACATTAGATAGTCTTCTTTCTCAGTGATTAGACCCCCTTTCAAATGTTCCGTGCGATGATTCCTCATTTCACAAAGGTCGGCAAGTTTGTTGCCCCTCATATATATAATATATATATATATATATATATATAGTGTATGTGTGTGTGTGTATATATATATATATATACACACACACACACACACATATATACATATAGTGTATGTGTATGTGTGTGTGTGTGTAACCTTAGTTTTGTTTGCACCCAAACTATTCATCGTGACGAAGGTCAAGCTTGTTGTCCCACCTTAGACCCACAACTTAACGTGCAATCAGAACTACGATAAACCACGGGTGGTCAGAAATTACGGAGTTCTCGACCGGACTCGATCTCACGACCTCCCGATCAGCAGCCCAGCGTCTTAACCATTTCCAACCGTTTATCTACCAGCCATTTTTTGGGGTAGCCGATGGAAGGATGAACAGGATGAGCCGAGCGTCGCCTCCATCGCCAGGAATCGGACCCGGGATCGGTAGATTCATAGTTAGCGATGCTAACCACTACACCACCGAGACGTGTGTGTGTGTGTGTGTGTATATATATATATATACGTATATACGTGTGTGTGTATATATATATATATACGTATATACGTGTGTGTATTATAATATATATAATATATATATATATATATACACACGAGGTCTGTTCAAAACGTATCCGGACAGGGTGTTTATTTTTAGAACAAGGTCACGCTTGGAGTTGTGACTGTGCTAAATATGTGTAAGTTGACAAGTAGAAGGTTCGAGACAGCAGTTGCGAAAAACGTTTTTACGCATAGAATAGTAAATAGCTGGAATAGTTTGCCGGTAGAAGTAATTAGTAGCACGTCTATAAACATGTTTAAAAATCGATTTGACGCATATGTTGATAGAAAGGGTATAGTTTAAGGTAGTAAAATTAAGGCTTTCTGGGGATAGATCCCACAGCTCAACACAAGTGTTGTGGGATATAGGGAGGCAGCGTCTTGGGTTACGGGATACTCTCTGTCCTTACACACCCCATTTAAAGAGATTCCTCTGCCGAGCGGTGCCCCCCCATAGTACTGTGAGGTATTGAAAAACTCATGATCTTCACTTGCCCCACAAACACCTTTAAATGGGAGACCCAAAATGGGTGCACACACATTTCTACATTACTGTACAGTCTTTACAGCCACACCTACACTTTTTCTCGTAAGTGTATATATTGTAATGTATATGATTGTAAATTTTGACTTGGTCCGCAATCGATATGGACCGTGACTTGATGGATACCGTAATGAAATTGACTGGATTCTTTGGATCTGATATATTTGCATGTCCGTTATAAATAGATATAGAGTGTAACATATTTGTGGATAGTAGTCTATTATGACTTGATCCTCTGGATCCAGAGATTCTATCTTTAGTTTTAAATCGATAATTAATTAGTTTTAAATTGATAATTATTTAGTTTCGTAAAAATTGGTCGTTGCCAATTTACCGGCAGTTTTTACATAAATTTCTTATGTTCTTGTGGTTCGGAACCCACATAAAATTGTAGGTCCCCTCCGCCACCACGGAGGACATACACAATACACGATTACGAACACAGTTAGGTAGACCAGCCATGAGTGGATCCTAGGGTCTTTGTTGGTCTGAAACATTATAACATTATAACATATAACATTGTGTAGTGTCAGTCCACTGTGGTGAACCGATAAAGTTAAACGTGTTTTGTTTCGCGGCGATTTCTTACGATGTCGGAGAGTACCGAGCAATGTGTTGAAGATGAAGGTGTTGCGCACCATGAATATGCTCCACAGGGACAAACAATCAACAAGGAATTTTACATTGAAGTTTTGAGACGTCTACGTAAAACAGTTCGGAGGAAACGGCCGTAGAAGTAGGAGTCCGGAGACTGGATGGTTCATTACGATAACGGCCCATCTCACTCTTCGCAACTTTTCTTGCAATATTTGGCCAAAAACGCTGCCCCCCCGAAGTACAGCAGCCTCCATATTCGCTGGATTTGGCTCCATGCGATTTTTTTGTTTCCGAAGCTCAAACAAACCCTGAAAGGACACCGATTCGATGATGTTGAGACCATTAAAAGAAATACGACGGAGCAGCTTTTGGCCATTCCGAAAAGTACTTTCGAAAAATGTTTTCAACAGTGTAGGATCGTTGGGCAAAGTGTGTAGCTTCAAAAGAAGCGTATTTTGAAGGAGATTAAGCCCCAAACCCTGTAAGTACCATATTCTGTCTATAATCGCATCAATCCGGATACGTTTCGAACAAACGTCGTGTGTATATATATATATATATATATATGGTATTTGTCATTTACCATTACTTATTCGGACTATAGTGGATTTAATTATCCTAGAAGAGTTCCTTGTCCCATGCACGTCCTGTATATATATATATATATATATATATATATATATATATACACACACACACACGTAGATATCTTGAATTATTTTAAGTTTTTTGTGGATGATATTTATCAGTAATCTAATGTCATGCAGTATTGTGCATTCGCAGTCGAGAAAGGGTCTCGAACACAGTGTGAAAAAGGATTAGAGTTGAACAGCCGTTACAAGCGTGTCCTTCCATCCAAACGCCGATTTAGATAACGTTGCGCAGAATGATACGAAGCACGCGCCTGTCCCCGCTCTCACGTGCTTGTTATGATCAACGCAGGTCTTGAATTGGGGGTCGACGGACAATTAACATTTCTGCATTCGTGTATCCTTCGAAAGAGATAATGTATGCAAAGCCCTTTTAATACAGGTGGGAATCGTAGAGGTTAGAGCGCTTAATCTCCTCATATATATTGACTTTACAGTCATCTCTCTAACATAATATCATTACGGGATCATTCGAACACTTTGATAACGATATATATATATATATATATATATATATATATATATATATATATATATATATATATATATATATATATATATATATATATATATATACTTGTTTATTTGGGTGCATTTACTATTTATCAATTTCAGAGTGATTAAACAGTTAAGCTAACAAATGAAAATATGATGTATTTATGCAGAATAAATGACACTTATGAAACAAAATACAGCCTCTCATTCAACAACAACAACAACAGCAATAATAATAATAATAATAATAATAATAATAATAATAATAATAATAATAACTATTTCTGTATTGTTTATTCATTTTCGCTGATGCAAAGATTCATTCATGCCCTTTATATGTGCATTTATATATTATATAACTTACATATACAGTAGCTATATATATATATATATAATATATATATATAATATATATATATATATATATATATATATATAATATATATATATATACTGCGTATGTTTAGTTGTATGATAATGTGAATATATCCGAGCCTCTTATACAGATTGATATGCAAGTAGATAAACAGATAAATAAGTAGATAGACCGATAGATAAAGAGATATGGGAGAGGAGAGAGAGAGAGAGAGAGAGAGAGAGAGAGAGAGAGAGAGAGAGAGAGAGAGAGAGAGAGAGTCCTAAACCAGCCCCTTGTATAGCACGTTATGTAGAAAGAAGTATAGAGACTTTATATTCGACACGAGAATAGCCAAATCACGCGTGATCATATATAACCGCTTACAAAATAAATAAGAATATAGAGCGCTTTAAGGCGAGCTCTCCTACATAAAACAAGAGAGGCACGAAAAGCTCTGTCTATCTGGCGAAGATTAGCAATGCTAGATTATGCACTAACAATAGCCACTAAGCGGCTTAGCTCCTGTGCTCTCAAATGCCGATAAGAAACGATCGCGGGGCTTGTCACGGGCTCATGTTGACTTTCTAACTGTTGATGAGGGCTGACGGAATTAATGCTAATGCTCAATGCTCATCTTAAGCGGCTTATCAGTCGATAGATGGCTCGTCACGACCAAGATATTGGTTCATACCCGTAAAAAATAAACTTGCATCCGAAAGGGACGCAAAATACACGCATACTTATAATATTAATATTAATAGATTGGTGTACAAATCCTTTGTCTAACACTGACTCCTCTCTCTCTCTCTCTCTCTCTCTCTCCCTCTCTCTATATATATTATATATATATATATATATATATATATATATATACATAGGCGAGGCCGGGTTCGAAAGCAGGAAAAGAGCGAAAACCAATTCTCTCCACCAAATCCCGTGAATGAGGCGAGATGCCGCAGACGGGATCCTGAACCGTTGTTCGAAACCATCAAAAAGTATTAAAATGCATATAGTTATATATATGCGCCTCGGTGGTTTAGTGATTAGCGTCGCTGACTACGAATCCATCGGCCCCGGGATCGAGACCCGGTGACGGCAGTCGGCGCGCAGCTGTTCAATGTTCATCCTTCCACGCAAGAAAGAAATCGGTTGGTAGATAAATGGGTACCCTGGGTAGCCTAGTGGTTAAGACGCTGGACTGCTGGTGGGACGGGACTGCATCAATTTAGTGAATACACATTGAGCGAGTGCACTTTGAGCGAAGGGAATTGAGCGAGTACAAATTGAGCGACTTGACGCATTGAGCGATTAGGTTAACTGAGCGAGTACAAATTGAGCGAGTGCAAACTGAGCGCAAACTGACGCAAAAATAATAAACATTCACCTTGTAAAAAATATTATTTAAAACAGATATATTTAAAAATGTATATTTATTCAAAACAGATTTAAAAATACAATAAGTTAAGCAGTGAATTATATATGTAATTCCAAATTGTAGTAAACATTACGCAGAAAGTCGAGGATATTTTCATCATTATCACCTTCGATCAGACGTTGCGAGCGAACGATTACTTTGTTCATATTTCTTACAGGGTTAATCCTATTTAACCGTCAAAAACTCAAATCGGAAACTCAGTCCGAGTCGGACGTCATCTAGGCCTAGGTTAGGTTAGGGGTACTACTTACCTTTCCGGGTCACGAATTCATTATGGCGTACCCATGCCCGGTTAGGTCAACTGTATGCCCGGTTAGGTCAACTGTTCGTCCTTAACAATTGATTAGGTTAAGTTGTAAAGTTTGCGCCGCTCAATTTCCCTCGCTCAAAGTGCACTCGCTCAATGTTTACTCGCTGAACAGTCGCTCAATCTGGTAGGACGTGGTTCGGATTCCGCGTTAAACTGTAGGTCTAAGGTGGAGTGACAAGCTTGACCTTCGTCAGAATGAACAATTCGGGCGGAAGCAAAATCAAGGTTAACGAAGGTTATATATATATATATATATATATATATATATATATATATATAATATAATATAACACGTATAATTAAGGTAAGAAAATTCTCTACAAATACATAAGTTGAAAATCTTTCATTGAAAAGCTTAAAAAATAAAGAAATTAATAAAAAAAAAAGAAAAAGAATAAAAAAGAGAGGATAGAATAATTCCCTTTTTCATCTCTCCTATATTTTGTTCCCCCATTCAACTTTGTTCGAAATTGGAAATGAATTAACATTTTCTCTCTCTTTCAATCATTTCATTTCGAAAATGAGCTTTATTACACCTCTTCCTTCCTTATAATATACTACGGAAATATATATATATATATATATATATATATATATATATATGTGTGTTGTGTGGTGTGTGTGTGTGTGTGTGTGTGTGGTGTGTGTGTGTGTATATATACAAACACATGTGTATATAATATATATATATATATATTATTGAAATGTTTATTAAAATCGATTATGATATAGTTACATATAAACAAAAAATGTTATGTAAAATAAAGTCCTTTTCCTTTTTAATCTAAGATCAGATTGTTTATCCAATCCGATAAAATCGAAAGCATTTCTGTCCAAATAATAACAATACGAATAGGAAATTATAATTTCCTCTTTCGTGATATATAATTAATCTTGAAATTGACAGTCGTCCCCGCAAACTCTTTGAATTAATTTTGTAAAATCGATAAGTAAAGCATTGGATAAACACAATAGCATTAAACGGCATTCGCAGATGCATCCTACGGACGACAGATAGCGTATTTTCCTATCTGGTTCTGTCTCCAATTTTATGCTTGAATTCGTACATCATCCATAATTTCGGTTTACCAAATTAAGGTCCAAAAAGATACTGTATATAATTACAAAATAAATGTACCAATTTCTATTCACATTTTTTATTTTGATTTGTATAATTTCACATTTTTATTGTGACAATCTTTTGCTTTTCACATTGTATGAAGTATATATATATATATATATATATATATATATATATATATATATATATATATATATATATATATATATATATATATATATATATATATATATATATTCGATTATATTATTATATACACGCGTTATTATGCTGAACCTTCTTTTCTTTATTAATAATATGTTTATGGAGGTTCCTGTATACAAAAATTTCTAATAGTTCCGTTTAAGTACAGAGTGTACCGAAACCTTTTTTAAATCATACTCAAGTAGAAAAATTCATTTTTCGGCGGTTGATCCCCGTAATTCGACATCGTGATCTGTCATTTCTAAAACTCATTAATGATAAGGAAGTTCGTTTTATCGATACTCGACCCATCATGTATGAATGAGGAAGAACCAAAATCATTACTTCGTCATTATTACCAGAGAATACATTATGGAGATGCAGTCAACTATATATACATATAACACAGCTCATTTATAAACCCATCATTATACTGTATATACGGATCGATATATATATATGTGTGTGTGTGTGTGTGTGTGTGTGTATCGTGTCCATAAGTATTAGGCACCTTATATTACTGCTCAGAAAGTAAATATATGGTATAATGAGAGAATAATATAAATTATATGATTTAATTGTGTTTATGAAAACAATATATTTTGTGAATGTTCCATTAGTCTGCATTATTTCTAGAACCTTTTTAGGAATACTGTCAACAAAAGGGTTTTAATGTCACTGCAAATGCTACCCTCATTCTTCTATATTAGTTTCGAAGCTCATTTGTTGACTTGACACCCTTACCCAAAAATGCCCATAAAATGCGTGCTCAGTTGGGTTCAGGTCGGGAGATTGTAGGGACCACTCGAGGAGCAATGCCTCGTATATCAAACCACCTCTCGATAGCGCACGAAATGTGACGTGGAGCATTATCTTGTTGAAATATCACTTCATTATCAGTGATTTAGGATCTAATGTTTACGTACAGAAGGCCTCAAAACTGCATAACATACTTGTATAAGACTAAAAGTTCATTCGGCCGTCATACTAAACCGGTTTCCCAGCTTCTGTGAATGACGTGCAACTAGGGTGGCCAGACGTCCGGCTTTAGGCGGACAGTCCGCCTTTTGACCACTCTGTCCTTAGGGTGGCCATTTCCAAATTTCCTAAAAGGAGGACACTGCGTATGTGGCCGTACATTAACATATAATATATATATGTTAACGTACGGCCACATACGCAGTGTCCTCCTTTTTAAATGGCCACCCTACGTGCAACCCTACATCGATGCTCCCAGTTTCATGTTTTACTGTCGAAACTATACATGCAATCAAGCACTGTAAATAGGAGTATAAACTTGTCCACTGTACATATTTAAGTTTATTTTACTGGTACAACGGACAATATTTTTCTATAATATTGCGTCCAACTGGATATTAAAAACCATGCCACTTGGCATAGTCTGTCTAAGCTTAGTACCTAACCGGGCATGTTTTATGAGACTGCCTCGTCCCATGACAAGATTACGTATTGTAAAAAATACGTAATGTAAAACGTCCGGACTCAATCCGTCCTCGTCCGGACTCAATTTCACGACCTCCCGATCAGCAGCCCAGCGTCTTAACGTTAACACTAGGCTACCCAGGGTACCCATTTATTTACCAATTTTTTTTTGTATGGAAGGATGAACAGGTGGGTGAGCTGAGCGCCGCCTGCCATTGCCGGAAATCGAATCTGCGGCTGGTGGATTCGTAGTCAGCGGTGCTAACCGCTACACCACACAATATACTATATATATATACATAACAATACTAATTAAGTTACCTATTGCAGCTAGTACCTGGATATTTGGATCGCACATCGAGAATAATTAATAATTTATTTTCGCAGCAGCAACTTGGCTGATACCTAATTTGGAGGAGAGGAACTGAGCGTGTGTTGTCTATCCTTCTGTTTGTCCTCTTGTTTTGGCCATTTTTTTATATTAGCAAACCTCTTATCTTCACCTGAAAATAAGGAAGACTCCTCAGTAAAGTTGTGAAATGGGATCAAAGTGAACTAGCCTTTCGTACAAAGAAAAGAATATTGGCAACTAGTAATTTTTCTATGCTTGCTAAAAATTCCATGTTTTAAGGCGAACAGTTTTCCAGACTTTACCTATAACTCCTAAAACATCTTTATAAAAAGATTACTTCTATAGGCCTATAGTTCGTTAAATCATTACTAATATATTTTATACTTTGTACAGTACATATTTTAGAGCTAACAAAGCTCGGCTGTCTAATACAGGGTGTTCATAAAGTCACGCGAGTGAATATGATGAAGTCATTACCATATTCACTCGCGTGACCTTATGAACACCCTGTACTTATCGCCAACGTTTTGTTTTAAATTAAATTAATTTACAGTATATTTATTTTGCGATTTCCAGATTTTTAATTATCACAATAGTTTATCTGAATTTATTTTAATCTAAAATACATTCGTTCTTTTCACATTAATCTACAGGGTGTTTCAGGTCGATCCTAGAAATATGGAAATTGGCGGAATTTGTAGTTTGTATTTGGTATTTGGTATTTGGGAGCAAGTGTAGTTTACGTCCCCATATGGTGCCTAGTGTAGTTTACGTTCCCCTACATTATCCTAGCTAGCGTAGTTTGCGTTCTTCAACTTTGTCCGCGTATACCTAATCAAATAAACGTTAAAACTAACGAAAATATTACGACTTAACCTAACCAATCGTCAATTTATATATATATATATATATATATATATATATATATATATATATATATATATATATATACAGGGTATTTGAAAACTTTCTGTACAAATTGTAATGGGGATAGGCAACACCAAGACAAACCCTTTTCGTCTATAAGTGTATGTCCGCTGACGTCACCATTCGGCGCGAGAGGGCGCCGCTGCAATTGGCTAAAAGGTGAAGTGGCTAGACTCGCGCTTGCCGCGTGCATTCTTAAATCGGACGTAGTACGCGTAACGTGGAGCGTTTCACGACTGCTGAGATGGCTGACATGCATATGGGTATGGGGCTGCCAATGGAAACGGAAGAGCTGCTGTGAGGTTGTACCGACAGCGCTTCCCAAACAGACGTGTGCCAAACCACCAAACGTTTGCGCATTTGCATCGGCGACTGCGAGAAACTGGAACATTCCATGCAAACATGCATGACACTGGTCGGGAGAGAAACGTGCGCACTCCTGACATGGAAGAAGAAATCCTACGGCGATTTGAGACAATCCAAGCGCAAGCACGCGAGGTGTTGCACGTATCCTCGGTGTGAACCACGACCTGGTCTGGAGAGTGTTGCATGTGCATTGTGCATGTTAAACACACCTCACGTGTGAAACATGCCTCATCTGAGAACAGCACATAAGCCGGAAAATTAGGCTGCACCGCTGTCTGCTGCAGAAACCAGCGTGCGAATTCCACACGAAGAAGGTAATCCCGAGGTTGTAATGCCTGGACTCTCTGACGATGAAACGGATGTAACTGCTGTTCGTGCAACACTCTCCAGACCAGGTCGTGGTTCACACCGAGGATACGTGCAACACCTCGCGTGCTTGCGCTTGGATTGTCCTCAAATCGCCGTAGGATTTCTTCTTCTATGTCAGGAGTGCGCACGTTTCTCTCCTGACCAGTGTCATGCATGTTTAATGGAATGTTCCAGTTTCTCGCAGTCGCCGATGCAAATTGCCAAACCTTTGGTGGTTTGGCACACGTCTGTTTGGGAAGCGCTGTCGTACAACCTCACAGCAGCTCTTCCGTTTCCATTGGCAGCCCCATACACCATATGCATGTCAGCCATCTCAGCAGTCGTGAAGCGCTCCATGTTACGCGTACTACGTCCGATTTAAGAATGCCCGCGGCAAGCGCGAGTCTAGCCCACTTCACCTTTTAGCCAATTGCAGCGGCGCCTCTCGCGCCGAATGTGACGTCAGCGGACATACACTTATAGACGAAAGGGTTTGTCTTGGTGTTGCCTATCCCCATTACAATTTGTACAGAAAGTTTTCAAACACCCTGTATATATATATATAAAATGACGATTGGTTAGGTTAAGTCGTATATTTTCGTTAGTTTTAACGTTTTATTTGATGGATTCATTTAAAAAATGTCTCCTAAAGATCCTAGTGTAGTTTACGTTCCCCAACTTTGACCTAGTGTAGTTTGTGTCCCCTTTTGCGTCAGAGAGGACGTAAACTACACTTGCTTTGGTATTTGAAATTTGTCATAGTAATTCCGCCAATTTCCATATTTCCATATTTCTAGA
>JAJOZX010003149.1:0-27500 GCA_023014485.1 Bathynomus jamesi
TTTCTGAACATTCTATCAAGTTTCATCATAATCCGCGCTGGAAAGCGATGATTTTAGCATATTACCACTAATATCGATAATACTATCAATAATAGCAAAATTTTGACATGACAGTATTAGCCTGTGTTTCAAGATTTTTTTCATTTCCATCAATTTTACTCGCGCGCGAATATTTTTTGGTTTGACCTATGATAAAAAAATGAGGGGAATCAGTCGGTTCGGATAAATTCCGGTCATTCATAGTGACAACATTTTCACAAAGTTTCATGGCTAACCAATAAAAGCGTCGGCTGTACCCGTGCCTAATAATAATAATAATAATAATAATAATAATAATAATAATAACAATAATACAATTTATTATTCCATTTTTACATGTTGAGGACATACATGAGATGCAACAAGAAATATATATAAATACACATACATAACATGCACACACACACACACACACACACACACAATACTGTATATAAATATATATATAAATTTCTAATTTTTTTTTTTTTTAACACATGTTCAGCATCGACCTGTGTTCGACCCCTTTGAAGCATCACGCCTCATTTGAAAACTGCAATTTTTTTCTCTTTCTCCCTGAATTCTCCATTCCAGGAATTTTTGTCGTAGAGTCGAGTTGGGTATATACTATATACAGGGTGGCGCAAAAGTCGCGCATCATAGGAATTTTCAGTGTTGACTATATATTATATATATATATATATATAGATATATATATATATCTATATTTATATAATATATATATATATATATATATATTAAGTAGAGGATGGCTGCGAAATTAACAATAGACGAGAGGGTGAGCTTGGTTTAATGTATGGAATACCAGGTACAACAAATTGATGAATCGGTACAGATTTACATTCTGTACGATTCATCGATTGTTGTACCTGGTATTCCATGCATTAAACTAAGCTCACCCTCTCGTCTATTGTTAACCTCTTAACGACCAAAGTTTTTGTAAGGTTAAGTTATGGGTGCGTGTATTGAAAACGGTACATATTCGACCCAGTGGTCCAAAACAGGTTAATTTCGCAGCCATCCCCTACCTAAAAGAAAAAAATAATATATTATAATCAACACTGCAAAATTCCTATGATGCGTGACTTTTGCGCCGCCCTATATATTATATATATATATATTATATATATATATATATATATTATATTTTCTCTCTCTCTCTCTCTGTCTCTCCGTATAAAATCTCATAATGCATATAATAAATCTCATGAAGGGAAAACCTTTCTTCATTCAGGCGGATAAAAACCTAAAATCAAAGAGGGAGAGTATAATTAGTATTAATAATTAAATAGGATTTAATTAATTTTCTGTCAATATCAATAAGATGATTGGTTTTGTATTGACGTCAATAGTTCTAATATTCTTTTAAATGTTAATAATGATGAAGAAGGAAAATTAATTAAGTCTTATTTAATTAATAGAAATATTAATAATTTCAATACAAAGGACGGTTCATTCCGCTTTGACTTGTTAACAAACTCTCATTTTCTGAAGAGTCTTCTCTTCGGAACATTTCGAGGCAGTTTCAGTTACCAGATGCGTGACGGTTTTAATGTTTCTCGACCTTCCTCTCCCTCTTTGCTTTTAATCTTTAATCTACCTGTGTCGAAAGACTTTCCAATTTTTAACTATAACTTATCATTTCCTTCGGGAATTTTAATCGATTTTATTTTTCGCACGTTATGTATTTTAATAAGTAATTATATATATATATATATATATATATATTTATATATATATATTATATATATATATATATCTATTATATATATATATATATGAAATGAATGAAAAGGTTTATTGGCAGACTATAATCCATATGACAAATATTATTAATACAATGACAGTTCATATACTAAGGATAGAAATATGTACAACTGATTAGATAATACTGCAATGTCGAAGTTAAGTGGAGCCACAGACAGACGTTTTCGTACCAAGAAGTCCATAGCTTAGAGAATAAATGCAGGACTCATGGATAGCTTGGATGATCGGGTTGGTTGATTTTTTAATTCTTTGCATTAGACTGTGTTGCGAACGTCTTGTCACCTCCGGGAAGCTCGGGACATTGCGGTAGCAACATTTGCGAAGCTGAGCATCTCGGGGGTAATTTATGTAAGAGTCTAAAGACCCGTTTGTACAGCAAATTTAGAGTTCTGCAGAACCTTTTTTATAATTCACCCACAGTTGCTGTCCGTATATATTACTGCAGAAAGTACGAAAGAGAGTGTCTTTAGCTTCACTTGTACAGAATCGAAAGTTCCTTATGGTCATATTCACTTTAGCACACAGGCTTCGAGATTGTTTTCTTATATCCGAGTCATCACTCAAGGAGCTGGTAATATTTGACCCAAATACTTAAACTCTTGTACTTCCTCAATTACTTCACCATTCATATATATATATATTAATATATATATATATATATATATATATTATATATATATCTGCAAACCTACAAGGAAAAAGAAAAACAATTCCAAGGCCTTTCGTGTATTCAGAGCTACACCTCGTCAGGTATATATATATATATATATATATATTGATGGGGTGTCAGGGGAGGAAGAAATTGCAAGTCTGTAGAAAAAATCACTATTCACGCATACTTAATAGTGTGGGAGGGACCAGGGAAAATACTTGGGCTTCAGTTCCTGAAATTAAGAGTTTGATTAAAGGGTTAAAGACTGGTTCTGCCTCAGGAGTAGATGACCCAGCGAATGAGCACTTAAAATATGCGAATGATGTGGGGAGTGCATATTTCATTGCTTTTCTCAGCCATGCTTGATCATAGTCAGATTCCTGTTATATGCCTGCATTCTATCCAGCAATAATAATTACAGGCCTAGTGTTGTCGCCTCCTGCTTCTCGAAATTACTAGAGGAACTTTTGCTACGCCGATTAAATGGCTGTTTATGGACATCTAATCACTTTGGTTTTAAAAGGTACCACTCAACTGATCTGAAAGAAATGTATTGAAGGAAATTGTATTTAAATACACTGACAATAATAATTCAGCTATTTGTAGTTGTTTCTCGGATGTAAGTAAGGCATATGATAGAGTGAGCCAGAATATTTTATTTAAAAAAATAGAGGACAGGAAAGTTTCTCTGTACTTTAGATTAGTTTTATTTACGGTTTGGTGGAGTGAGTGGTTTTCGTTCCTCCTGAGAAGCGAGGCAAGGATCCTTGCTTCCTCCGCTGTTTAATGTGTTTATTGATGATTTAATTGCTTCACTTAATGGGGCAAAAGTTAGATGGTGTATAGATAACATGAGGATAAACAACTTAGTCTATGCCGATGATATGCTTTTAATAAGTTAAAGGTCTGGATTATCTTCTAAAACTCTGCGAATTATATATATTCGTAGAACCATGATATTGTTTTTAATGCTACAAAAACTGAGATTACGTAGTTTCAGCCCAAAACCTTTAACCAGTCAGCTTATACGAGTTTCCAAATGAGAGGTAAACCAATAGAGGAAGTAAAAGAATTTAAGTATTTGGGTCAAATTATTATTATTATTATCGGCTCCTTCAGTGATGACTCAGATATAAGAAAACAATACAGAAGCCTCCGCTATAAGGAACTTCCGGACCTGCGCGAATGAAGATAAAGACACGCTCTTTCTTACCTTCTGCACTAATTTTTATGAGCAGTAACTTGGTTTATGACAAATGTTTCAGACTCCTACGTAAGTTATCCCCAAGATGCTCAGCTTCGCGGATGTTTACTAACCACAATGTCCCGAACCTCCCGAAGGAAACAAGACGCGCTCAATACAGTCTAATGCAAAGAATTAAAAAATCAGCCAACCCACTTATCCTAACCATTCATCATCATTCCCGCTATATGTTACCGAAATTATGGACTTTATGGTATGAAAACGTTTATAATCAGAAATTGCACTTTCATATTTACTAATTGTCTAAAAATAAAGAGCAGTGAATAAAATGCAAAAATAATTTCTACTCTCGTGACAAGTTTAATCCGACATGGTCTAATCTTCCGTGAAAGATCCACGATATATTTATTTTATTTTTTTGTTAAGTTCGCTTTGAACAGTTAAGAAGAAAAATTAAAAGTTTTCTTATTGAAGTTCGGTTAAATAAAAGTTATTGTCATAATTTAATTGAAATAAATAAAAATAAAGATGTTTAAAACATGATTTTTTTTTTTTTTAACGTAAGACACCGCTAAAATTACGAGGAGAGGAAATTCAAACTGTTCGAGATAATTCGCCCGTGAAGAAGTGAGGAATGAAATGAAAAAGGAGATATTTATGTTATGTTAAACGGGTGAATTATAAGATAAAGAAAAAGTAAAGTTGCTTTTCAGTCTAAAGTTCTTCTTCTTCTTCGATAGTTACTCTAAAGTTCAACTCAGGAATAAATTATATAATTTATGGGCGCTTATAATTTTTAATTTTTTCTTGATGCAGACAAATTTTTAGTTGAAGTTCCAAGCAACCTTTACTTCATTTAAATCCATTATCATATATGTACACCACACACACCACACACACACCACACACAGTATATCTTCACATCCGTGTTACATTTAAAATAATGGTATAGAACATTGGAATCCGTTCACAGGAATCGCAAGGTTCAAAAATAAATCGAAACAAACAAGTAAACATTCGAAATACTTCCCACTGAAGACTGAAGGTCTGATCTCTCCTACTCCCCCATCATCAAATGAGGGGTCAAAATTAAATTCTTAAATAAACGATGAAGGAATGAATTTAATTTCGTACAAAATAATTGAACCTTAATATTATGCCCTCAGGTTAGAGACAATTGGTCCCGTCCGTGAATTGGCTCGTAAAAACCAGGCAATTATAATACATCATATAATATTATAACCGCACCACCCAGAAAAAACACGCATGTATATATATTATTATATTTATTTTTATTTTTTGCCAGTACCCGTACGTAGCTCACTCCATAACACAGTTTTCCTATAAGCGAAGTAAAGACAGTGAGGTCGTGGGTTCGACTCCCGATCGTGCTGCTATTAATTTTGGGGTTAGCGCAATGGATCGCATTTGTCATGCCTGAGCGCTGCGCAAGTTTTTGGTCCTTTCTCATTGATTATTATTAGTTCGCATTTTTCATTTTAAAAGTCATTTAATTATTTAGACAAATGAAGCGGAATGGAAATTTCCATTTAAAGACTAAAAATTTCGTAAAATTTTTCCCATAAAACTTGATTTTCTCCTTCAAATACAGAGGCTCAACTACGTCACTTGAGTGTAAAACTGTTTCCTTCGATCAAGACCGAAAATCACAAATTGGCTTTCTTTTTGAAACACTCGAGAATTTTGGTATTCATTTATTAACACGATAAAGAGGTTTATTGAGTTTTATGAACGAAATTTGGAGCGATCATTTCAAAATTACTTTCTCTTATCACGAATAAAATGATCAAACGGTCATGCAAATACTTAGTAATTAAAATGTGAGTAATACAAAAACGACTCTCTCTCTCTCAGGTCGCATGTTTAGTTGGTGAGCGCGTAAAATATAGTTTACTTCCGAATCGCTTCAATTTATTGCTGTGAAGAGGTGTACTTCCTCTGACTTAATTATACGATATGACAAAGAGGAGCATTTAAAAATTAAACGTTTACCTTATGTGCGCACGCGCAAACAATTCAAACTGTCATTCGCGGACTGCAGCAGTATCGGACTTATTAAACGAAGATCTTCCCACCTAAATCGAAGTAAATAACTGAAAACGTTTGTCAATATTTCAAAGTCGCGTTCCGTTCGCACTAACAATATTATCGCCATTTGAGAAACTTTGAACGAGGCGAGAGAAGTGAGCTATCGCGGGAGCATCCATTACGCCTCTTATGAGACATTAATGATCGAAATGAATCCCAAGTAGCGTAAAAGATCGTTATTACCACGGATAATGGCTCTTGTTTACGTCAAGTTGTCATTCATACGAGAAAAAGGTATGCCACTGAATTTGGTAGGGCAAAAAACGAGATTGCGGGCCACGTTTCCGCGTGAAGATTCGTTCGATTGGCGAAGGAATTCATTCGGATCTTCCGTGTTAGGAAAATTACGCGACGAATCCTTTGTTCTCAGTCTTCCGATTAATATGTCTGTCTCTTTATTTATCCACGCAATAAATCACGCGTAAATTAAAACTTAATTTGTTACTGAATGAGTCACCGATGGAAGGCGGTCTCGCCTCCATCAAAGCTTTTGAGATAAGGTCCGCCCAGGGCCCATCCAACGGAGCTGAAAGACTGACTGGAAAATTTGTCCTCTCATCACTCACTATATTTGTTCCATTAGGAAAAAAAAAAATCACACGAGCTTCTTGTTTACGACTTTCTCTTCTTGGAATCATCTTTTTTGCCCGTGTCTTTCTATCTTTCCGTTTCCATCCGAAAAGTGTATCTGTAGCAACGTTCATGCAATTTATTACCTCAATATTCGTTGCACACAACTCATTCCTTCTCTGCGTGACTTTCATTCGAATAAATCTGCATATTTAATTATTTATCTGAGCATTCTTCCTTCCATTATGTCTCGATCTGTTGGGCATTATGGAGACACATTTGAAGAAGCTACAAGGTTCTACCTCATGTTCTACGCTTTTACCTTCCAAACAAATTTAATTATACCATTGTATATATATATATATAAACCCATTAGCCAAGAAAGGAAAGAATTATTCCAAGTATTTTCATGCATAGTTCTATACTTCTTCAGGGTATAAGGGATTATGAAATTTTTTTTATATACATGGAAGATATATATATATATATATATATATATATATATATATATATATATATATATATATATATAATATATATATATATATATATATATATATATATATATATATATATATATAACACACACATATATTACACACACACACACCCCTTGGTGGTGCAGTGATTAATATCGATGACTGCGAATGCATCAGCATCGAGTTCAGTTTCAGTCGCGGGCACCCTGTTCATCCTTCCTTTGATTGGCAGATTTATGGGTACCATAAAACTCCCCCAAATGAGGTGGGATGCTGCACAGGCGTCGAACACAAATCGATTCCGAACATTTGTTTTAATATTATATATATATATATTATATATATATATATATATATATATATTATATATATATATATCTTCCATATATACAGGGTGGGCGGAAAGTAGCTCCCTATTTTGGATTGGTAAAAAAATACGTATATTATCCATTTATTTCAGAAGAAATAATATGAAAAGTTAGGCATACATGGTAGGTTTTCTCTGAAATTCAATGTGGGCTCCAACTCTTTCCACCAGCTTCTGGAGCCGCCCAGGAATGGCGTCCACTGACTTTAGCAGGAACTCCGGCGGGATGGAGGACATGACTTCCCGAATTCGGTCCTCCAGTTCTTCCAATGTCCTCGGTTTGGTGCGGTAGACTTCTTCCTTTACCCACCCCCAAAGAAAGAAGTCGCACGGTGTCAAGTCGGGGCTCCTGGCTGGCCATTGATGTGGACCACGACGACCCATCCAACGCCCAGGGAAGTGGGCATCCAGCCACTCACGGACAACAAGAGCGAAGTGCGGAGGGGCGCCATCTTGCATAAATATCAGATCGTCGATGTTCTCCCATGTGCTGACAACCGGCCAGACCTCGTTTCGCAACATAGCAAGGTACCGCTCAGCATTCATGGTGTTGCGCAGAAGGAACGGGCCCACAACCTGATCTGAGGTCATACCACACCACACCGTTACACTGAACCGATTCTGCCGTTTTTCAGCGGTAACGTGCGACTTCTTTCTTTGGGGGTGGGTAAAGGAAGAAGTCTACCGCACCAAACCGAGGACATTGGAAGAACTGGAGGACCGAATTCGGGAAGTCATGTCCTCCATCCCGCCGGAGTTCCTGCTAAAGTCAGTGGACGCCATTCCTGGGCGGCTCCAGAAGCTGGTGGAAAGAGTTGGAGCCCACATTGAATTTTAGAGAAAACCTACCATGTATGCCTACCTTTTCATATTATTTCTTCTGAAATAAATGGATAATATACGTATTTTTTTACCAATCCAAAATAGGGAGCTACTTTCCGCCCACCCTGTATATATCTTCCATATATATAAAAAAAAAATTTCATACCTATCCCTTATACCCTGAAGAAGTACAGAACTATGCATGAAAATACTTGGAATAATTCTTTCCTTTTTTGGCTAATGGGTTTATATATAGGCGCCTCGGTGGTGTAGTGGTTAGCGTCGCTGACTACGAAACCATCGGCCCCGGGTTCGAGACCCGACGGCAGCCGGCGCGCAGCAACACCCAGCTGTTCATCCTTCCACACAATAAAGAAAGTGATTGGTAGATAAATGGGTACCCTAGGTGGCCTAGTGGTTAAGACGCTGGGCTGCTGATGGGGCGTGGTTCGGATTCCACGTTAAACTGTAGGTCTAAGGTGGAGTGAAAAGTTTGACCTTCGTCAGAATGAACAATTCGGGCGGAAGCTAACCAAAGGTTAAAGGTGTATACACACACACCTTAGTAACCTTAGTTTTAGTTCCGCCCGAATTGTTCACTCAGACAGAGGTCAAGCTTGTTGCCTCATCTTAGACCTACGGCTTAACATGGAATCCCAACCACGACCCACCACGGGGGTCAGAAATTACAAAGTCCCCAACCGGACTCGATCTCACGACCTTCCGATAAGCAGGGTACTCCTTTATCTAACAACCAATTTTTATTCTTTTTTTATGTAGCAATGAACAGCCGGGGAAGCTGAGCGCCGTCTGCCATCGGGGGAATTATGGCCGGTAGATTCGCAGTCAAAGATACTAACCGAGACAACTGTTTATTAGGAAATTCTATACTCGTGTTGTACTTGGTTACCCGGTAAACCGACTCAAGATTGAAACATGAGGAAGGACACGGGTTTGACTATGGAACAGAAGCCAAATCATGAGTCTTCCGAACGACTCTTTTTACCATTCCATAATGAAACGCAAATATTTATTCTTTTTCACGACGAAAAACACAGTGAAAAATAATTGATGGAATCTTCTCCAAAATAAAGATCCTAAAATATATTTACTCTTACTTTTCACATTCTTTTCTATAATAATAATAATAATAATAATAACCTGTAGGACATGCACTGCAGTTTCTTTTAGTAATTAAACACATTTTGTTTTCAATAAATCATCATGGCGCGCGCGCGCGCACACACACACACACACACATATAAATATATATAATTGCATGTCTACAGAGAGTATATAAGTAGTAGTGGTGGTAGATAGCGGTTTGCACAGGTGGCTGAGTGAGGTTCAGTAGCTTGGAGGTAATTTTCGAAGTCGAGATATAAATGAGTGCGTCTGAGATGTTGACTGGTTGGTCAGAGTAGAGCAAAGAAGGACTTTAGGGCGCAAACCCATAAACAAAACCTTAATTTTGACTCTTAGTAACTATACCACGAATGGACGATGAATACCAGTCTGGTATCTATTTCCGATACATCCCATGAACGATTGTGGATCGACAACAAAATACACAGCAACAATAATGTATTCGAAGTCATTATTTAAAAGAGAAAGTTTCCGATAACAATAAAATAGAACACTTTGTTGACGACTAATATTATTATTATTGTGAATATATTTATGGTGTGTTTATTTTTCACTTCGTTATGTCACTGTGTGCGTTGAGCCGTTTGTGGTGAAGTGTGTATGTTACTCAGTGAGTTAGAATGTTTTTTATTTTAATATGTAAAGTAAGGTTAAATTATATATATATATATATATATATATATATATATATATAGAGGAGGGCAACAAGTTTGACCTACGTGAAATGAAGAATCATCGCACGAAACATTTGAAAGGTTGAAAGGTATATATATATATATATATATATATATTAGGGCCCTGCGAATCACGATTTTTTTTCGAATCGAATCTCGAATCAAATCAATCCAAACAATTCAAATCGAATCGAATCTCGAATCGAATCAACTGTAGACATATAGATAGATTAGTGTTTCTACACACAATTAGTAATAAGCATAAAATTAATTAAATCTTCTTGGGAACAAACGACAAAGTAAATCCTTCTAAAAAAAATGTATTAAGTATTTGATCATCGGGAGAAACAATGATATTAAAGTATAATAAAAGTGTTATTGCGCAAGAGATTGGTCTCAGTATATACAGTAGATTGAATTATAATGTAAGTGAAAGGAAAAAGTGTTTATTTACGAAAGTGTTCTTCAAAACAACATCACTGATGTTGTTTATCGGACTTAATGGAGATTCGAAAATATCGAATCGGAGCCCAAGCTAACGAATCAAATCAAATCCTCTCTCCCCATTCGAAATCAAATCGAATCTCGAAGCTTCGCAGGGCCCTAATATATATATATATGCCCCATTTGTGGGATTTGATGGAGGAGAGAGTTGCTTTCCATTCCCATTTTACCCTCGTAGCCAGCTACGCATGGCTGACCACGGAATTTTTACAAAAACCTATCCAGTTGGTTCTTAAAATTATTCACGGTGGTGTGTTGAAGGTTCCTCAGTTTTGGGTCTCGTATTCTGAACGTATTTTTCATCTTCGTTTTCATGGCTTCCTTTCCCACCGCAGCTGGAACAGCACAGAATCTATCTCTTCTCTCATTCCAGTGTATTTCTGTTTCATTCCTAAAGTTGCGGGTATATCTTTCGAGTATTTTCTATATGTATATTATTGTGTATCGTTCACGTCTTCTCTCCAGGGAGTAGAATTTAGGAATTGTAGTCGAGACTAGTAGGCTTCATCTTTCGTTTCCTCTATCTTAGACCTAAAAGTACTTTGTATGGCTTCTGTGTTTGCAATGTCTCGTTTTCTGTATATGTTTGTGAGTACTGAGCAATGCTCACTTATTGGTAGGACTAAACTCTTCCATTATTTTAGCATGATGTTTGCTTTTCTGCTGTGGAGCCTTCTTCAGATAACTCTCCTTACTTTTCTAGCTGTTGTAATTTTTAATATGATAGTGTTCTCCGAATTGTGCATCCGATGACATTATTACTCCAAGATTCCCGACTTGTGGGTTTGGTGTTATTTGTCTGTCTTGAAGCGTTCTGTACCCTTTATTCTTTATTTGGAAATGTAGTGATTAGTATCGCTGATTTTAAATACATCGGATCCAGGTTCGATTCTCGTCATGGGAAGACGGCGTGCAGTTCAACCAGTTCATCCTTCATTTGATTGGTAGATGAATGAGTACCATAAAAATCCCCCTAAAATTGAGGTGAGATGCTGCAGAGAAGTTGAACACAGGTGGCTTCTGAACATTTGTTCAAAGCGCAATACTATGTATATACAGTGTGTGTATATATATAATATATATATAATATATATTATATATATATATATATATAGAGAGAGAGAGAGAGAGAGAGAGAGAGAGAGAGAGAGAGCAAATACGAGGATAATTTAATAAGTATCCGCACTTTTTATTTTCAATTTTATTTTCACATCTGATAGATTATAAACACATCACTTCTCAACATAGTCTCCCTGTTTCTCAATACACTTAGTCTAGCGATCTACAAGCTTCCTAATGCCATCACAAAAGAATGTTTTTGGCTGTGTGCGTAGCCAATCATGCACCGCCTCCTTCAGGTCATCATTGCTTTGGAATCGCTGACCTCTCAAAGATGGTCGAGAACTTCAAATTTAAGTTCTTGAAGGTATTTTCTAGTCTGTGCGGCGGTATGAGGGCGCGCATTGTCGTGTAACAGAATAACACCTCCCGACAATCTCCCGTTGCAAGGAAGTTCAAAGCGCAGCCGTCAGCATGTAAAGTTATGCTAACACTGTTTTGGGATAAACGAGGCCCTATCCTTGAACATTATCAGAGCGTGGAACTACAGTAACAAGTACATCGTATTCTGACATGCTTCGGAATAAGTTAAAGCAAGCAATTCGCACAAAACGGAGGAGATTGTCGGAAGGTGTTATTCTGTTACACGACAATGTGCGCCCTCATACCGCTGCACAGACTAGAAAATGCCTTAAAGAACTTACATTTGAAGTTCTTGACCATCGAGCCTACAGTCCAGACCTGGCACCTTCGGATTTTTATCTGTTTGGACTACTAAAAGACGCTTTGAGAGGTCAGCGATTCCAAGGCGATGATGACCTGAAGGAGGCGGTGCATGACTGGCTACGCACAGAGCCAAAAACATTCTTTTATGATGGCATTAGGAAGCTTGTAGATCGGTGGACTAAGTGTATTGAGAAACAGAAAGACTATGTTGAGAAGTGATGTGTTTATAATCTATCAGATGTGAAAATAAAATTGTGAAAATAAAAAGTGCGGATACTTATTGAATTACCCTCGTATATACCTGACTGCATACATACTGTTTTAAACATGCCTGCATGCAGTAGGTAACAATGGCACACCTTTGGCAGTGGCACGCATACAGATGATGGAAACGTGACACCCCTCACCCCTGAGCCAATCCATCCCCTTATCATTAACGCCATTCCGAAGACGAAAGATGGATTAAGTACTTTCCTCTTAACTCGGGTGCTTTCAACATGCACTTAAAATATGGTCTTGCCGATTCTACGCAGCTTAACTGTCCTTGGATTTCGTAACATATCCCCTTCCCCCTCCTTTCCTGTGCGGAGTCCCCTTTCTGATTCCTTCGCAAGTTCTCCAAAATGCTTTCAAAGGGCAACCCTCGTTAGTATTCTTACGTACAATTCGTCGTGAAAGACGTTCACAGCAAAAGAGAGATGGATTCAATTAACTGAATATTATCGGATTTCAGTCAGATAAATTCACGTTTGTTTTTCAGTGTTAAAAAGTGTGTCGAAAGGCGAAAGTATCTCAGATTAAGTTCACTTCATCATTCGTTCTCATTTCACACGAGTAATTGTAATTCTGTTCCAGACGCCTTACACCTCTCGTTAAACTATTTAAGCTTGAACACACACACACACACACACATATAGGGCGTTCGAAAAGTCTCTCCGCAGTGCTATGTTGAACGCATAGGAAATTGAAAAACTATAATGTTCTCATTCAACCATGATTTAGTGATTTTATTACATAACCTTTTGATTTTACAGCATGTGTTGAAAGTGTTTTCCACCATTTTGCAGGCACAGAGCAACTCGTCTACATTTGTCAAACATTTTTGACAACAAGCACGTTGACTGCGGAGAGACTTTTCGAACGCACTGTATATATATATATATATATATATATATATATATATATATATATATATATATATATATATATATATATATATATATATATACACGCAACTGACCATCAAAGATATGTATTCTCCCAGATGGGAAGAACTTAGTCCATTTAGTGTGCAAGTCAGTAGGTCAATAAATAGACTAAAACCAGTTTGAAATAAAGTCATTTCGTTCTAGAACGAAAACAAGATTGGCATAAAAGAGAAGTGACCTCTTTTAATTATAAGAGAAAATAATATAACTTATGTTTAAAAGTATAAACGCAACTTGTGGTTGTCCTTCTCGGCGTTTCTCGTCTCCGAAAGTTTGTAGGAAGTCGACTTCGCCCAAAAGGATGCAAAGTACAAATTTCGGATTCCTTACTTCTGTTCAAAAGAGAGACATTGCCAAATAGGGACACAATTAATGGTAGTAGTCTACAACCGTTACGAAATAGAAACTTTTAAATTTTAGGTTTAGAGATGGTTGAAAGACGATTCAATGTTTGATTCTGTCGTAGATATATAATGGGGTCTTCTTAAAGGGAGCTCTTCCCCTTTGTGGTAGCGAGAGGAGGGACTGTGAATAATTTATATTAGCAAGAAGTCATTTGCGTGGGACTTACGATACAAAAGAAGAATATAGAGTTTCAAATTTAGGAGCAGGGGGAGATTGTAGACATCAATCGACTACGGGTGTACTCCAGGGGGACTGTTAGGCAATAGACAAGGAGTTCTGAAACTCCCGTTTCCCCTGTCACTGTTCTCTTTAACTGATCTTTTTTCGTGTGAGCAGTCCAGCATGCTCTCAAGCATACACTTCTTCTATTTCTCACTACACATACATGCATCTTACACACTACACAATCTTTTCAAAATTTAAAAAAAAAAAGGAGTTTTAAGAGCATCGGAGACCTTGATTTCGGCTCTCTCCTTCTTCTATAGGGGGGTCATTTTTGTGGCGCTCGCCCTTGGCCTCGCTTTCCTACATAAAATATTACGCATATACACCATATATATATATATATAGTGTAAAAATTTAACTGAGGTTAAATAGATGTGAAAGCAGATTAGTTGTGTGAGTCTCCTAATCTGTTCCTCATTTTTCCTTTCAGGAGCAAAGTGTAAATAAATAAATCATCATTAAGGTGGGCTCTTCCAATCAGGTCGTTTCATAAACCCACTTACTCTGCCCACTTGACAGGGGCCATAAGGAATGAACGTTTTGGGCATGCAGAGGTCACGGGGTCAGCGGTTGTCAGCCCTATCTTATATACAGCTCTCTCTCTCTCTCTCTCTCTCTCTCTCTCTCATTTACTGGTTTGATTTTATCTTTCCCTACTATTCTTTTATGTCCATTTTACTCTGAGTATCTGTTATTTTACTATCACGAAAGTACTGTCTCGCTCCATCTCGTCTGTCGCCATCCAAACCTGCATAAGTTTACCTTCTTCAGATCTTAAAGGGGTGACACCATTTTCTCATCTGAGATGAACCCGTCTGTGTCCATTGGCAGCTAAAGTGGAAAACGAAAGAATCTTCCTTTATCCTTCGTTTTTAAACCTTCACGCGGAGCAGTCCGAGAATCCTCGACGGAATCATGCATCAATTGGTATTTTATTACTCGCATAAAGTACTCTTTAGGAGGCATTTTAAATGAAATTATCAGCATTCAATCGAGTTTAATTTTGTACCTGAGAGTCATATACGCAAATAGCAGTTCTCTTTTTATGAAGGCTTCGTTAATTAAATAGAACTAAACCTTTAATTGAAATATTTCAAAAGATAAATTATTACTACGAATTATGAAAAGTAATTAAATGAAAAGTCGATAAAATATATATTAAATATGAACTTTATGCGTACACATTTTGGTAATAAAATAGTCCGCAGGAGATACTTTTACGAGTAAATAAGTTACACGCATACATTTATATTACGTAAGAACTATCAATAATTTCGTATGGTTGCTCTCAAAATGTTGTGGAATAGGTTTGGCGGACAGCGTTGTCGTTCTTCATGCGATCCGTTAAGGGGTTGGTCTTTTTTTTTAGACAGTATAGTTAACACATTCAATTACATTACATTGTAACGAATCGAGTGTCATAAAAATGAAAAATTCTACGGTAAAATGTCAGATTATTTCAATGACATCTATTACGGCACAAACATATTCTACATTAGTAATAATAATAATAATAATAATAATAATAATAATAATAATAATAACAACAATATAAACAGCACGAAAAGTGTGTATATATATATATATATATATATATATATATATATATATATAGGCTATGAACTCTATATTTTTAAATTACATTATTTAAATTCTAAATATCTTCCGAATTGCCTAGCTACCCTGACCCAAGTTGGATCGGGGCCAATATATGAAACCGTTCTTTTACAGTGTGTGTGTTTGAATTATTTTTTTTCCCTTTCTTAGATACTTTTTTACTATTTCTCATTTAAAAAAATAATTCTACGTGAAATGAGTCATTTAGAAAATAGATTTTATATCTGAATAGGTATTTCTGCTTCAGCCACATCCATCTGATCAAAAAAGTTCAAAATATTTCGCATATTTTTACCCCCACTTTAGAATATTATATCACGTATTAATTTTTTTGATTCAATTATTTTTTATTTCGTTTTAATAACATTTTATAACATAAATAATTCGGATGATGAAGTAAAGATAAAAACAAACGTTTCATACAAACGAAATTTTAAAACGAAGAATAATTAAAAATTTTAATTTTTCCCTAAATCGATGCATTAATTTAAATAATAAATTACTTACCTTAAAAATAAATTTGCATTAAAGTTTAAAACTCGGACTTATGTTTTATTCATTAAGTTTTTCGACTGTCAAACTCTTTGCACGATCTCAATGCGGCAAAGTTTCCTTTATAAATATAAAGGTATATATTTAAGCTAAATTAAAACCAAGTAGGCGAATTTCCCCTTAATCAGAACTGGAATAGTACGAAGCCTTTAAAAACGAGTACAGATACTAGTCGACTAAACTACCAAATGTATCACTCAGTACTCGAACTGAATCGAAAAGAGGAGTCGAAATCACAGACTGAATTCACGCGGAGTCGCGCGCTGAGCGATGAAGCCCAGACGCTATCACGTCTCAAGTAAGACTGGCGAAGCTTTTTCTCGACTTGCAAACGAGCGTAGCGGAGACCGCGGAACACATTTCAAACCGGCTGTAGGAATAATCGTGTACGGGCATCGCTCTTTTTTCACCACCCGCAATTAAAATATTATTATTATTGTTATTATTATTATTATTATTATTAAACAAAAGGAAGAATTAAGCAGTGGATCAAACTAATTAGCATTCGTGGATTGGTTTTAAGAAGGACCTCCGTCGAGGGTCGTACTTGAACCGAATCAATTAATGATACATAAATAAACAGTTGCTGAGCAATGAAGGGGTTCAAAATGGGCGTTCCATGTGGGTTTTATGCGGTGTGTGGGTGATCCAGATCTGTCGGTGGGTAGTGAAGGTATCACTTTTGCTTTACTTTTTCTTGCCATCAAACGATGACTTCAGGCCAAAGTCTTTCCCTTTATAATATCTTCCTTCGCATTTTTCAGTTTCCTTTTTCATTCAGTCTCCTCTCCACATGGTTTTCGACTCTTTTTATTCTTGTGTGTGTGTGTGTGGTGTGTTTGTGTGTGTGTGTGTGTGTGTGTGTGTGTGTGTGTGTGTGTGAAAGACTTTTTAAGAGATTTTTCTTGCCCTGCAAATCCTATTTAGCGTACTAAGAATTAAATACATACCGTATATAATCCTATAATCCATGAATGTACAATATATTTACTACAATGTTATCTTAATTCTGACACACACACTCTCTCTCTCTCTCTCTTTCTCTCTCACACACAGTGGCGCTCATAGTATTCGTACAGAGAAATATTTCAGTAATATTCGTCCTTTTCTTTTGTACCATGCATAGGATAGTTGTGAAAAGTTTACCGTTCGTTTGGAAAAATTAAACAGGTAAAAAAAATTGGTTTAACTCCATATAAATGTAAAACAAATTTTTTTTTATGAAAATAGAGTTAAAATGCAAAAGTTTTCATACAAAATTATTTAATACTTTGTGTGTCCACATTTTGCTTGAATGACTTCAATGGTTCGTTTTGGGTATTTTTTATAAGGTTTCGACATTTCTCAGTAGAAACTTCATCTCATTCTTCTAAAAAAAATTGTTGCGATTCATTCAGATTCGAAAGGTTTCACTTGCGGACAGTTTTTTTTCAAATCAAACCATAAATTCTCAATTAAATTGAGACCTGGGCTTTGAGTGAGCCACTCGAGAAGCTTAGAATTCTTTTTTTTTAAGCCATTTCATGGTGTTCTTACTTTTATATTTTGGGTCATTATTTTGTTACAGTACCCAACTGCGACCCATTCGCAACTCCTGAACTGAAGGCAATACATTTTCTTCGAAAACTTCATGATATTTCTTTGAATTCAAGATTCCATTGATGAAAACAAGTTGTCCTGGACCAGAAGCACTAAAGCATCCTCAAAGAAGCAAACTACCACCACCATGTTTAACCTTTTGAAGGATGTTTTTTCTTGAATGCAGTATTTGACTTTCGCCAAACATATCGTCGTTCGTTGTTCCCGAATAATTCAATTTTGGTCTCGTCTGCCCATAGAACTTTCTTTCAAAATGCAAATCCATCATTTTGATGATGCTTGGCGTACTTTAAACGAGCTTCTGTGTGCGCTTTTCGTAGCAGAGGTTTTCTTCGTGCAACTCTTCCATGAAGACCATTCTTTCTCAATGTACGACGTGCAGCAGAGGGATGGACATCGACCTTAGTCTTAATGTTTGATAAATATCACCTGCAGTTTCAATTCACCTAGATGTACGTTCTGAAATCTTACAAGGTCGTCCACACCTTGGTAGGGTTTTCATTGTTCCAAAACGTTTCCATTTCTTTATAACTGCAGAAACTGTCGTAAATGGAATTCGAAGTTCTTTTCCTATCTTCCTACAACTCTTTCCAGACTCGTGTGCAGCAATAACAGATCTCTTAAGATCTGCAGACAGCTCTTTCTTTACCACGACGATCCCACTGCTTACTAATGGCTTGTTCAGTCATCCGGCTTCTATGAAGATTCAAAGAGGAAATTCTAGAGTTCAGAATTGCCAACAGTCTCTAATCAACAAACTGCCAACTACTGATAAAAAATTTAAATTCTTTGTGGACGCACAAAGTATTAAATAATTTTGTAAATAAATGTACGAAAACTTTTGCATTTCAACTTTTTTTATTTTTCTCAAATTCTTTGATGTTTTATATTATATTTTTTTTATTCATTAAGTTTTTCCAAACGAACGGTAAACTTTTCATAACTATCCTATGCATGGTACAACAGATAAGGACGCATATAACTGAAATATTTCTCTGTACGAATATCTATGAACGCCACTGTATCTGTGCGCATCTCCGCATAAGCAAGGTACCAACTTTTTAAACTTTAAATATTAACTCTTCAGCGCACACTGATTTTATTCTGGCTGACGTCAGACAATTTTATTTATTCTCGGAAAAGACCTCTGTGCAGTAAAGGGTTAAACAAACTAATTATCTAACCTAATTTAACCGCTTTCACTTTCGACTGAAGAGTTGGTGGGTTCGAACCGTGGTGAGAGCAGTTTTTTCGTTATATATGTATATGTTACAGTAAGATTATGAAACTAGTAATTTCATGAAATCGTTGAAATTTTCACTAAATTCGCATAATTTATACCATGATACAAAATTGACAAAAAATGGATAATAACGTAACGTAACGTAACCTAGTTTAGGTTAGGTCATCATCCACTTTTTGTCAGTTTTGCATCACGGTATGAATTATATGAATTTACTGGAAATTTTAGCGATTTCATGAAATCACTAGTTTCAGAGTCTTACTGAACATATACTGTACAATAAGTGTACATGTATTACGGATGGTATTTTATATAAAAAAATAACATATATATATATATATATATATATATATATATATATATATTATAGAAAAGTGTTTATACGAGAAAATAAATTTGTGTTAAAATTTAAAGATATTCTGTTTGTATAAATTAACATATTAATCCTTTAAAAGATATTATTCTGTTCAACTAAATTAAAATATGATTCCGTTACATTTTTAATGTTTGTATAGAGTGCCTCGATGCCCGCGGATTCTCTGCGCCTTTTCGATAAGCCTAACGAAAACAGTGTGCCACGTCTAATCTTAAACGGAGATTCCCAAATTGTAAATGTTCTTTTCAATTATTATAAATCACATAAAAGAGTTAAGTGTAAAACTACAATTGTATAAATTCTTTTGCTAATATCCAATTATACCAATTCTCTCGTTAATATCATTATTAGAGTAAGATTTTGCAAGTTTAATAGTCTTCTGTAACACGTGGCAACCATGGGTGTTTCTCCAGGACAAAAGGGAGCCCCTTGAGGAAGGCAACATGCTTTGTCAGTCTAACGCTCGCCTCAGCTTCCGACAGAGGGAGTAGAGTGTTCCGCCCGTGGGCCAGCCGGGTTTGGCTGGACCCTCAGCTTATTTTGATGTAAGCATTTGCCCGTTAATAACTTCTCTAAACCAAGTGTAGTGAAAAGGGTTTCATTGTTTTTTTCTAATTACTAAGAAATTCTAATACTTTAAAAGTGATTTCGACCTTGTACAAATAAAGGACTGAGCAAAGGAAAAGACTCGTCATTTTATATCCTTCCAAGAAGAAGCATTCCCGTCTCTCAACGGACCGAGAGAGAGAGGGTACGCCATTGAGCGAAGGTATAAGTTGTTGTCTTCGTAATTCGCAGTCAGATAAAGTAAAGTTGCAAAGAAGAACCGTGGATGTCAGTCAAAATAATTAAACGGTATAAACGTCCTTGTTGGTCCGAGAGGATTTAACACTAACATCATATTTTTCCACCCCCCTACATATATATATATATAATATACACATATATAAAAATATATATATATATATAATATAAATATATATATATAAAATAAATATATATTAATATATATATATATAATATAATATATATATATATAATATATATATATATATATATATATAATATATAGTCATGCGGGTTGCTTCTACAAAGCTTCAATTTAATATTTAGGAGAAATCCAATGACAAGGAGGAATGTAAATGCCATGAAAAGTCTTCTTTAATGCGCAACGTTTCGAGCAATACGCTCATCATCAGGCTAGATAATAACAATATGAAATTAGAATCAATAAATAAATGTGAACAAGACAAATAATTTCTATAAAACCTATTCATTAAAAGCAAATTTTAAAAAGACTAAAAGAAGAGGGTTAAATTCAAAGTTATAAAAATTTACATATAAAATTACAAGAAATTTAAAAAGCTATTTTAAATTACATATAGTAAATTTGAAATTAGTACACTGGAATAATTAACACTAATACAATGGAATAATTAACACTACGAACCTTTCAATGCTGGTTCCGAGGCACGAGTAATTTAAAACAAAACAAAACAGGAAACAAGCTATGGGTTGGGCGGTTGGAGAGTTATAAGTTGGGGAGGGGGGAGAGGGGGAGGGGAGTTGGGGAGGGGGGAGGGGGGGAGGGGAGTTGGGGAGGGGGATTATAAAAAATTTAGAGAGACAGTTGAGGAATCCACGTTTAGAGAAGGGGTCAATGTTTTAATATAAAGAGATTCCAAAATTCTAAGTGAGTTAGGACAAGAATTACAACCGAGAATTTTAAAATTATCTAAAGTGACATCAGTTTTGCATTTAATACTATGTTCCCGAATACTAGAGGCTTCTTTTTTATTTAAAATTTTACCTGTTCGGCAACTTATTCCCATATGCGAATAAAATCTAGCCCTGAGGGAGCGCACGGTGCTGCCAATATAAGTACCAAGGAGACACCTTGGGCAGGTAAATAAATATACAACACCGCTACGCAACGAATCAGGAGTTCGATCCTTCGCTGAGAAAAAGCTACCTAAAGACATTTTGTTAATAAATATAATGCGAAAATCAGTATGATAAAAAATTTTCTTAACAACTTTGTAAATTTAAGTTTAAATTCTTTATTCATGGGACCCATTTCAGGTACCAAGAAATATTTTATATCTTTAGGCACTGAAATACAGGGAAGTTGAGGGCTATAAACATTATTTAAGAAAGATCTTATTAGTTTATCTACATATTGAACAGGAAAACTATTATTGGTAAAATATGATCTTAAATTATTAAATTCATCGTTAAGTAAGGTAAAACTAGAGGTCAAATTATATCCTCTGAACAAGAGAGTTTTAATACACGACATCTTATAGTTAAAATCAGTAAAACTAAAGAAATTCATGCCCAAACCAGTAAAAGTGGGTTTCCTGTAAACTGATGGAGTAATAGAATCACCTTTTTTCGAAATTAAAAGATCTAAAAAGGGAAGGGAGCCATTTTTCTCAGTTTCCATAGTATAAGTTATATTGGGGTGCAGAGAATTTAAGAAGTTAAAAAATTGTTGCGCTTGTACAGCATTATCAAAAACAGCTATCGAGTCATCAACGAAGCGTCGATAGAAAATTGGTTTACAATGGGTGGGAGATTGTCTAAAAATTACACTTTCTAAATGAGTCAAAAAAAATCAGCTGATAAAGGTCCGACGGGTGATCCCATCCCAACACCATCAATTTGTTGGTAAACCTTATTATTGAAAGTAAAATAACATTGCTTAAAACCAATTCTAAAAGTTCCTTAAAATAAGACCATGAAAAACCATGAAAACTATCAACAGAGCTAAAAACCCTATCTAAAATAATGGCAATAGTTTCTGATACAGGTACATTCGTGAAAAGCGACTTTACATCAAAACTGACAAAAACTTTTTTGAATCGAAATTCTCACTAAGAAGATCTTTTTGAAATTCATGAGTTATTTATAGTATAAGCATTTTTCGCAAAAGGTGACAGGGGACCAACAACAAATTTTGCCAATTGAAAGGTAGGTAAGTTATACGAAGCTAAAATAGGACGGAGAGGTGTTCCAACTTTATGGATTTTAGGCAAACAGTATAATTGAGCAAGATCAGACCAGATACGAACAACTGAGAGTAAGTATCGTTTTTTATTATCTTTAAAGACTTTAATCGTGACAAAAATCTATTAACTTGGTCTTCCAACCTTAAAATGACTTTATTGACGGGTTCAAGAATTTGTTTGAATTTGCTAACATCACTTAGGATTTCATTAGTTTTATTTATGTAATCAGATTTATTCAAAATAACAACTCCGTTGCCCTTGTCCGGTCTAGTCACAACAATCTCCTGGTTCTTTGCCAAATTCTTAATAACCTGCAAGTCACTCTTCTTAAATATGAAAGATTTAAATTTAAGGTTTCTAAGTTTGTGAAAAAATTCATGAGTTAAATTAGCAAACTGACATTTAAAATTATTAAAATCACCAACATGGGGAACATTTTTCAAGCCATTAAAAAAATTTCAAAGTAAAGAAAAAACGAAGGCTTATATATTTGAAATAACGGAAGCTTGAATTGCAAGCCAAGTGAGAGTAAAAACTTTTCCCGAGGGGAGAGGGTGTAACTAGAAAAATTCGAAATTACTTTATCAGAATTGAAAAAATTAGGTGAATTCAGGCCCAGGGCCTTTAACTTACGTTCATGAGTTTCAGAAATGGTAGAATGAAACTTTTCAAGATCACGTTGTACAAGAGAAATTATTAATAAATAATCCAACAACGAAAGGGTATTTTTAAGAGTAATTATATGATGCTCAAGCGACTTATTATGCGAGTCTGAAATTTTGATTTTATAATTAATTTCATTATTTAATAAATATTCCAGGGAAGATTGATAAAATTCAGAGTCATATAGATTGTCACGATAAAGTTTGAAGTAAACGAATTTCGGGAAAACCCTGCAGGTACGACACATTTCAAGAAAATAATTTTGGAATCTCTTTATATTAAAACATTGACCCCTTCTTTAAACGTGGATTCCTCAGCTGTCCCTCTAAATTTTTTATAATCCCCCCTCCCCAACTCCCCTCCCCCTCCCCCCTCCCCAATTTTTTATAATCCCCCCTCCCCAACTTATAACTCTCCAACCGCCCAACCCATAGCTTGTTTCCTGTTTTGTTTTGTTTTAAATTACTCGTGCCTCGGAACCAGCATTGAAAGGTTCGTAGTGTTAATTATTCCATTGTATTAGTGTTAATTATTCCAATGTACTAATTTCAAATTTACTATATGTAATTTAAAAATAGCTTTTTAAATTTCTTGTAATTTTATATGTAAATTTTTATAACTTTGAATTTAACCCTCTTCTTTTAGTCTTTTTAAAATTTGCTTTTAATGAATAGGTTTTATAGAAATTATTTTGTCTTGTTCACATTTATTTATTGATTCTAATTTCATATAGTTATTATCTAGCCTGATGATGAGCGTATTGCTCGAAACGTTGCGCATTAAAGAAGACTTTTCATGGCATTTACATTCCTCTTTGTCATTGGATTTCTCCTAAATATTATATAAATATATATATATATATAAATAAATATATATATGTAAATAAATATATATATATAATATATATATATATATATATATATATATATATATATATATATATATATATATACCTTACCTTACAACCTTACAAAGGTTCCGCGCGATGATTTCTCATTTCGCGAAGGTCAAGCTTGTCGCCCCTCCTCTCGAGTTGGCCTGGTGAAGTAGTGAGTTGGATTCTTGCGCTCTCCACCTCACATAGCCAGGTACGCCCGGCTCATCGGGGATTGTTCTGAGCCAGGCGTCTAGTCTTCTTTTGAAGATTTCCACTGCAACTCCCTTCGTGTTTCTTAGGTCTTTGGGCAACTGATTAAACAGTTTTGGTCCTCTCACTACAAAACTATTTTCTTTCAGGGTTAAGGATGTTCCCTGTCTCGCCTTCAATTTGGGAATACGACACAGTCTACCGCTTCTACTTTCCACCGTTGTTTGGGGAGTTATGGGATTCAGAGTAAGATTAGGGACTAGTTTCTCCATTATTTTCCAAGTGTAAATAATGGTGTATCTCTCTCTTCTCCTTTCCAGTGAATATAGGTCTAGTTCTCGTAACCTTTCCCAGTAATTTAGTTCTTTGCACCCATTGATCTTGGCTGTGAAGCTTCTTTGGATCCCCTCCAGCTGTCTAATGTCTTCTTTTTTATATGGGGATGTTAGGACCGAGCAGTATTCCAATTTGGGTATTATCAGGGTTTTCAGTAGAGGAATCATTACATTCCTATCCCTTCGTTTAAAGGTTCTCAATATCTGACCCGTTATTCTCTTTGCTCTGTTTACTGCTATCTTATTTTGTGTTTCAAATTTCGCATCATCTGTCATTACAACCCCTAAATCTTTTGCTCTGGAATTTCTCTGAATTTCCTGTCCATTTGGGGTATAATATTCCATGGACTTTAGGTCTTCTCTTTTTCCGTACCGTAATAGCTGAAATTTCTCGGTGTTAAACTTCATATTGTTGTCTTCAGTCCACTTGTAGATTTTGTTTATGTCGGTTTGTAGAGATCCTATGTCTTCTGGGTTTCTTATTTTTCTACTGATCTTTGTGTCATCCGCAAAGGATGTTACTGTGCTGTCTCTGGTAACGTCCTCATCTATGTCAGTTAGCATGATTATGAAGAGTAGTGGAGCTAATACTGTTCCTTGTGGTACGAGCTGAGGACCTCTGATTCTGATGAAGATACTCCTTGTACTGTAACGACTTGCCTCCGCTCACTAAGGAAATTATATATCCATTTCCCTACTTTTCCTGTTATTCCCATATATTTCAGTTTATGTATTATGATTCCGTGGTCACACTTGTCGAACGCTTTAGCAAAGTCTGTGTATAGTACATCATAGTTTTCATTACTTTCAAGTGAATCAATAATGTTGTTGTAGTGTTCCATTAGTTGTGATAGGCATGATCTGCCTGATCGAAACCCGTGTTGGTTATCATTGAATTTTTTCTGAGTTTCCAAAAAGTCATAGATTTTCTGTCTAACTATTCTTTCAAATATTTTAGTGAGATGAGATGTAAGCGACACTGGCCTATAGTTTTTGGCCTCGGATCGATCTCCTCCTTTATATATTGGGACTATGTTCGCGCTCTTGCCCGGATGTCTGATATTTCTCCTCAGCGATTGCATTCTTGCAGTTTTTGATCAGTGTGGCATTCCATTTATCCGGTCCTGCCGCTGAGTGTGTTTTTAGTTTCCCTATGGCTTGTGTAATATCATCCGTCGTAAAGTCGAAATCCGTTATACTTTCCCCTTGTGGTTCTTCTTCAAAGAACGCGTTTCTATCGCATATCAATTTGTCAGTTTTTGGGATACTGAAAGATGATTCATACTGAGCTTTTAATATTTCAGATACTTCTGTTAGATCATCAGATAAATCACTGTTCTCATTTTTTAAAGGTCCGATAGTCGCTTGGTTTTTCGACTTTCTTTTTGCGAAATTATAGAAGTACTTTGAGTTAGCCTTTATCGCTTCTATAGCGTCATTCTTTTTCTGTATGCTTCTCGATTTGTTCCTGTATGACGACATCGATACTTTGTAGTTTATCATTTAATATTTTTCTGATGTTGTTATCTTTACAATTACTTAATTTTGCAGTCACTCTTTTTCTCTTTCGGAACAATGCCCTCTTTTGTCTTTCGAACCTGCTTCTCTTTCCTCTTTGTTGTATCTTTGGGACATGTTTTTCCACAATTTCTAACGTCTTCTCCTCTAACGTCATTAGCATCTCTTCCGTTGTCTTGGCCTCGAAAATGGTTTTCCAATCTATTACTTCCATGCTGGATGTCACATCTTCCCAGTTTATAGCTTTGGAGTGAAAATTAAAAATTTCGAATTTGCTTCTTTTCTGTTGTGCGTGTTCTTTCCTTTCCTGTTGCCTTTATATTAGTTGTTATTTCAATGATATTGTGGTCTGATATCATAGTTGGGGATATTTCTACATTATCAATTAGATTACTGTTGTTTGTGAATACCAAATCTAGGCAGTTGTTTTTTCTTGTGTTTTCTGTTATTTCTTGCGTTAACATAAATTCATCAGCTAAAGCTAGTAGCATTTTTACCTGCTCCTGGTCTTCTCGTGTGCCCCCCTTGTCCTGGTATACATATATTTTTTCCTATCCTTTTATATTTCATGAATGGGAAATTAAAATCACCACAGAGAAAAATATTTGGGGTTGGAGAGTGTAGATCTTTTACTAAGTTTCTTACCTCTGTAATGGAATCTGAAAATTTTGAGGTTGGTGTGTTTGGGGGTCTGTACATTACAATTAGTACCATATTTAATTTTTCAATTTTTGCTGCTACACATTCTACGTAGTTGTTTGAGGTACTTATAGCCATTTCTGCTATGTGCCTTTCGCGTGTGTAAATAGCACATCCTCCTTTACGTCTCACTGTTCTGTCGGCTCGGAGGATGTTTATAGTTGTCAATGACACAATTCGCCTGGCAGTCCTTTAGATGAGTTTCCGTGAGGCATGCAAAGTCTGCTCCGGCTTCTTGCATGAGTCCTTTCAGGTATGCAACTTTGTTCGTGGATGGTTTGATTTAAGGCCCTGTATGTTGGCTAGGATTATTTTTATTTTTTCTCTTTCTTTTTCGCATACAGGTGGTTCCGTTTGTTTTCCAATGGGGGTGCCGGTTTCGTTGCCTTGTGGTCCTCCGAGAATTTACCTCTTTTTATCTTTGTCGGTACCTGTTGTCCCGATAACGCATGAAGTGTCTTTGTTCGTACCTTCTGTCCGGCTCTCGGATTTCTATATTTATATTTGTCAGCTGGTTTTGTAATTGCTGGAGAGTATTTAGCAGCTGAAATGTGTTGGCTGCGTCTAAAAAATTGCCACTCTTCTTTGATGTTCGTTTTTTCTGTTCCCTCGTTGCGTTCCTTTGAGGGTGGTGGTATCGGCATTTTTTTCGTATTTGCAACTCCCATATCTTTCATAAGTGTTGCAGACCGTAAGATGGTGGAACATGCATTTCTTATCAAACTTGCAGTATCCACTTGTGTAATGCATTTTGCATAATGTGGGATGTGCATATATGCATTGCCCATCCCGATATCTGCAGTTTCCTTTCGCGTAGTATTTGCATACGATATTTTCTACGCTT